>KQ085941.1:0-174298 GCA_001020605.1 Schizopora paradoxa
TTTTACCTCAACTTCGTCTGCTAAGCTCTCTGCATCCCCGGGGGCATCACTCTCGGAGAACTCACTCTCCGGATCGCGAGGTGTATGAGCAGAATGTGCTTTCCTCGTTTGCTTAGATGTGAAGAGCTGCCGCTTCAGGTTCCCCGGTTTTCGGAGCGTCGAGGGCCCAGGATCAGTGAATTTGAAGAGTTCGGGAAGTGCTCCATGAGGAGTCTTCTTCGACGGAGATCGAGTGACGAGGGGAAGTTGAGGTGATTGTCGGATGAGGCAATCGAATTCGGGGTCGAGCTTGTATGCGTCCCATTTATCCTGACTTAGAGTGATTTGTTCTCTTCATACCATTATCTCGTTAGCTTCCGTTTCGTAGAGACCACGGTATAAACCTTCGAACTCACCCGCACACGTCTACCACCCGCGGCCACGCACCCTCGTTGTCGACGCCTTCCTCCATGCGCGCCTTGGGCACGAACCTCCAAGTGCTCTTCCCATCAGGTCCGATTTCGACAACAACACGCTTGGGCCGGCAGAGTTCCTCGTTGAGGGTCAATTTGCGAAATGCGAAGAGGCGGTCGCCCGACGCAGCACCTGGGTCGAACGATGCGAAGACGAGAGAAGAGCCTGGGACGCGGGCGATTCTATTTACTTGTGCTGCATCGATTCCGCCGTGAGGAGTAGACTTCGCCATGGGCGTTGAAGAACTTGAAGGAGGGAACCGTGATGCGTTGACACTTGTTGGAGTTGTGGGCATCGTCTATCCAAAATGCGATTGTCGATTCAACGTCTATACTTTGAGATACCGCCAGCGGTGCGCAACTAGAAGAGAATGAGAGATGGTGGTAGGTTGCAACGAGGTGGGAGAGGTGGAGGTTATGCCTCGACGAGAAGACATGCCGTTTTGGTACGCGTCGATGCGCGATTCGGAATTTCGCGTGACCGTGTCTTGTCTTTTTTGACACTTTCCACTTCGGCGTTGGGAGTTTGTTACTTTCGAACAAGATGGCCAGAAACGCGTTGTAAGTGTCTTCTGTTTTACATGTAACAGCTTCAACATATAATCAATGCCTATTCGTCAATTTGTGCAGGTCTCGTACGTGTGGCCGTTTGATTTCTGTTTGTTTGGATGTGGTATCTGTGAGTTCTTCGGACTCCTTCCTCACTCAGGCTGAATCCTTAGGTTCCAATTTGCCAACGAAATTTCCGTTTTGCTCGTTCGCATGTATGCGGTTCGGTAAGTGTGCCTCTGGCAGTAATGCTAACTTGAAAGAGCTGACGCACCACTGAGTTTCGTCTAACCACTGCGGCAGTAGAATGGAATAGCCAGCTTTTCTTCTTTTCGTTCGCAACGTTTCTTGCAAATCAAACTTTGGATTCGGGCCTCTCAACTCTTCAAGTTTTTTTACTCAAATGGTTGACGGGTGTACTCGTGACTTTCCCCTCCTGCACTTCTTGTTGTTCTCCCGCAAAAGCACGCCGTTGTGACCTTGCCTTGCTTTCCGAACTTTCTCGCTCACTTATCCCATCTTACCAGGTCGCGCTCAAATTCACTAACCTGGTCAGGTGCCAGTGTAAGGCGTTGAAGGATGATACCCTTCCGAAAGTATTGACCTGCACGATAGGCTATACGAGTTGCAGAGACTCTCAAATCCTCCGAGTCAGGGTAAGGCCATCCTGGCCATGGACATTCAATTCAACTTTTATTCTCTCGTTGTACTGCCAGCGAGTGCTTACGATCTCTTCTCTCTTTAATCTCCTAGCGTTACAACGACGGAAGACGATGACTGAAAGCCATCTTCTAAGTATCTTCATTGGAACTTATGTTCGTTACCGGCTCACCATGGCCACCAGCGCGATCTTTAATCAATACGCGTGTCTTGTCTTTCTTGACACTCATCTTCCTCAGGATAGAACAAACGCAATAAAGCACAGAGAAAGTTCGTAATATTCACAAGAAATCCGAGGAACAAAGCAATATATATATTAACTGTACAGGAACCTTCTCATGCGAAAGGATCGTCGTCGGACACTGGAGAAGGCGATAGGCCACTGCAATCGAACAGCCGCCGACGCAATGAACTGCGATAAAGATCTATTAGCCAAATGAAGACGCAAAACAGAGTTGCACTGACTCTTTCGTCAATCTTGTTGTTGATCGGAGGGGTCTTGACGTCTTGAAGGGTGTCGAGTTTTCGTTAAATTCTGACTCCGCATCCATACCAACTGAGTATTCCTTTCGGCGCACTCTTCTCCTCGAAATTTCCGGGGGCGATGTGGGTTTCGAAGATTTGGAGATCCGTCTTGTTGATACACTAACAAGATGAATTATCAGTAAGTAATTCGAATACGCGTCGGAAGGAATAACTAACTCTTTCATTGTAGTCCTCTGTCCGAGGGCGGCCGCACGTGCTCTGACTGTTGCCAATGTCGGTGACTTTGGACTTTCGTTCCACACGGTGACGAATTCACGATTAGGTGCCAGCTCTCCCAATGGTGCTCGACGAGGTGTGCTTGGACAAACAGGAGTCTTGAAGCTCTGGTTGACCTTGGCGGTCGAGTTGAGCATTTGAGACGACATGTCGGAAACTACAGCGAGGTACTGCGAGGGGGAGAGAGGTGCAGAGAGGCGGGGGATCAAAGCTGGAGAAGGGGGCGGCGAGTCGACTGCCTCTCGAGGCGACACGTTTTATAGCTGCGAGAGCTCCCGCTCCCTCGAGCTCCTATCTTTGTGGTCATACCACATTGCGCCCACAATAGCGGCGGGCGTCGTCATGGCGGCGGCGATGTGTGAGTGTCGGGGACCCATTCACAATTGACTCAATTGACTCAGGCCTCAGCGTCGGGAATTTGTATTGAGTCGGGTTTCTCGCGCTCTTGTGGGCGCACTGATGTGCCGCCTTTAGGCTGTACGTCGGTCGTTTCGAAGAGCAAAGTGAGACATTTCGACACGTTTGCAATGCTCGCCTTCGCAACTAGGCCCCGTTGCATTTTCAAACGCATTTTCGGGCCTGAGCAAGCACCTTAGAACGTCGTGGGAAAGCTCGGTGTGGACGCGTCGACACGACGACACGCGACGTCTTGCAGGCTGCCTCGTTGTTTCGAGGTGAGTGCCCCGTACATTTGCCCCTCGACTCCATTGCTGATAATTGAGGAGCAACACGTCTTAAATGCCCCCCCTTAAAGACGACAAACCTCTCTCATTGAGCGACACTTTGCGCGATCTCGCGGTTCTTCGCGCGTCGGACATCGACCTCGCTGCTTTGCTCAAGTCTGTTCCAGGCGTTGCTCAAAACGCGGACCTTACGGTGCGACCCTCGAAATCGGACAATGCTGAACGGGAGGAGGTGTTGGACAAGTCGTACGCATTCGTCAGTGAAGCCAAGGCCGCAATGAAGATCATGAATTCTGGGTCGGTGGACGACCAAGGCGCCAGGATCGAGAATGTTCGGACCGGTCTGGAGGAGGTTTTGAAAGGATTAGACAGTGGTGAAGGTGCATTATGATGGTGTATATGTTCATGCCCCTCAATGCGCTAAGCTGGTACCATTGCTCATCTACAGGACCTCGAGCAAAGTATCTAGGTTGAGATGTCGACATCATGATGTATTTCCTATCGTTAGCGCTTGCGGAAAGAAAATTGTTATGACTGAATTGTGACGAACGTCGAGGGTTCGCTTAGCGTCTTAGTCTTAGTGCTCTCTGCCTGGTGTTTAAAAGCGGAGCGTCCTCCGGCGTCACACGACAACGTTGTTCACGACCTTCACGATCTCCCGCCAGAACGATAAGATACCCCCTTCCAACGTCGACGACAACGACGGAAGGTCCTCGTTCAGTGTGCGACGACTTGCGTGTCTTGTCTGTGTTCGCCATGGCTCCCAACAGCGCGCCGCTGGTCGCGCTTTTCGTTGTTCGCCTCGTGTTTTCGACGATTCTGCTCGCCACTTCTCTTTCACTCTTTACTCTGACTCCATCTCCTTATGAGCCCCTTTCTGGCGTTACCCCCGTCGTCGTCGCGGTGAAAACCCCTCGCAGGTCGCTCATACTTGCCCTACTTTACCTAATTGCGCTGGCATACTTCCTGGACGGCTTCGCACTTATCCTCCATTCCGTCCTTAGCAAGTCATGGCAAGGAACTCCTGGTTCGAATTGGTGGGCCTCGCAATGGAGTGGGTTGGAAGTTGAAACACTGTTTGGTCTCCTCTCGTCTGCACTATTGGCGATTCTTGGGTCCTGGAAGGAAGCGGTTGGCTTGCCTGTCTGGACGATGAAACGTCCAAAGGCTTGGGCTTTCATTGCTGCAGTCGGTGGCGTTGTTGAAGTTTCCTTACTTTTTTCCACAGTCCACTTCGCCTCAAGTAAGTCCTGGAAATTTTGTATACTCCAAAGCAAACATTGATGCCTTCATTTCGTGCATTCGTAGAACAACCTGCCATCCCAGAGTTGCCACGTACTCAATTCAGGATTCCCGATGTATTGCATACACTCTTCCCAACATTACGTCTACTCTTTACTATTCCGCTTTATGCTGCTTTGTTGTATCCTCACGTCAAGTTCGTACCCGCTCCCGATGCCGCTCGTGAAGCCGATGAAGGAGCCATCCTGCCCGCAGTCGAGGAGACAGCGCTCTTGGACCCGCAGGAGGATGAAGACGCCGAGGACCGCGACTTAGGTCTTGGAACTTCGAAAAAGACGTCTAAGTACGGGACTTTCGGGACGTCCGGGCTGTCCATACCATCAACCACGACTCAGACGAGATCCACGAGTCGGAACTCTGGAAGGGGCCAGACAGGAGAACAGGTAAGGATAATTATACGCATTGGAAGTCTGAATCTCAACGTCCTTAGAGTCTCAAGGTTGCCAATGTCAACCAGCGGTTGGATTCAGCGGTCATTTACAATCAGTCTTGGTCCGAATTCTTTGCGAGGCTTCGAAAGTTTTTACCCTACCTTTGGCCAGCGAAAAGCTCTTCGCTACAGTTTGTCGCAGTAAGCATCGTGACTCAGAGCTATGTGAATCCAAAATTTGATTCAGAATTCTTAGGTCCTTTGTCTTCTCATCCTCTTCGTGGGCCGTTTTGTCAATGTGGCTCTTCCATTCACCCTCGGAAAGCTTGTGAAAATCTTTGAGGGCTCAGAGGCACAGTCATTCTGGCCTTTCCTTCTCGCATATGTCGTGCTCCGCTTCCTCTCTGGATCTGGAGGCTTATCTTCGATGATTGACGTACGTTTATCTAAATATTATTGCTTGTCACCATACTCAATTTGTTCACCAGACTCTGTGGACACCCGTTTCTCAATACTCCGACAGAGAAATGTCTTTCCTAGCCTTCGACCACCTTCTTTCTCTTTCTTTGAATTTTCATACCCAGCGGAAGACCGGCGAGGTGCTTCGGATACTTGATCGCGGGCAGGCCATTAATCGCGTTTTCGAACTGCTGCTGTTCAGCGTTTCCCCGGCTATCCTCGACATCATATTTGCTATCGTGGTCTTTGCATGGAAGTTCGATTGGGTACTCGCCGTCGTCGTCGGGATTGTTATGGTCGCATATAGTGAGTGTGGTTTCTTCAAAGCCGTCCTGGATGGCTTTCTGACCACCCTTTTTGTGCAGTTACCGCTAGTGTCAGTATATTTTCTTTAACGCATTGAGAGAAAGTACTAACTTTGAGTAGATTATGTTAACACAATGGCGTACTCAAATCCGAAGACGCATGAACGACAAGGATATAGTCTGTCATGCTTTGTTCTCTGCGTTTCCCGTGTTCTTACCCATAATTTCTATAGGTTGTTCGTGGAATCCATACCGATTGCCTACTCAATTACGAGACGGTGAAGTACTTCGGCGGTGAGGATTACGAGAGAAGCCGCTATACCTCTGCAATCAACGACTATCAAACTCTGGAGTATAAAGTGATCAGTCAGTCCAGTTGTTGTTCTAAGAGATTGAACTCGTCATTGACTTTTGTTTAGCATCATTGAATGTGCTCCGCGTTTTACAAGCCTTGATCGCCGTAAGTTCGCTATCAAGCTCCTGCATACGAAAATTTCTCACTCAATCCTTCCAGGCCCTAGGGTATCTTGTTGGAGGCATGATCGTTGCCCTCCGAGTGACCAGTGGAAAGGATGAGACTGCCGACTTCGTTATTTTCGTGGCGTATCTTGCTCAGGTAAGCCAAAGCTCAATCATTCATCTCGATTGATACTGAATATTGTCGTGGGTAGCTGTTCTCCCCCTTGGACAAGCTTGCGACGGTCTATAGACAGATAAACACCAGTTTGATTGACGCAGGTATGTGACGCATACATGAAAGCCAAGTATAGGATCTAACCCGTGATGTTGCGGTGTTTCAGAGAGACTTTTGAAGCTGTTGGATGAGCCCGTCGAAGTCAAAGATAGACCGGATGCTTCTGACTTGTTGATAAGTGAAGGCGAAATCGAGTTCGGTATGTATTCATCAAAACGTATACGGCTTGTATATGCTGATAAGCGCTTGTTAGATGATGTGTCGTTTTCGTACGATGGGCGCAGGACAGCGCTTAGCCATGTGTCTTTCAAGGTGCCAAAAGGGTCATCCGTCGCCTTAGTTGGCGAATCAGGCTCTGGAAAGTCGACCATCCTAAGGCTTCTGTGGGTCGACTGCGCTTTCTCACTTGATATATAATGAAGAAGCCTTATCAATTTCTGAACAGATATCGGTTCTACGATCTGCATGAGGGCGAAGGTCGCATCCTCATAGACGGACAGGATATTCGCGATGTCACTCAAGCATCTTTAAGAAATGCCATTGGTGTGATACCTCAGGAGCCCATTTTATTCAACAGTAGTATTTTGTACAACATCAGGTGGGTTCTCAGAGTGTCTTCTGTTTTTCGGCTATTCTGACCCGTCCGATCAGTTACGGCAAGATCGGTTCTTCACGAGACGAGGTTGAAAGCGCTGCGAGAGCTGCTCAGATTCACGATCGTGTCGTATCGCTACCTGATGATTATGACACGAAGGTCGGAGAGAGGGGAGTTCGGCTGAGTGGTGGAGAAAAGCAGCGTGTGGCAATTGCACGGGCGTTATTGAAGAACCCCCCGATCTTGCTACTGGACGAAGCCACAAGGCAGGTTCCATTCTTATTCATCATACAAGATTGGGAGCTGATAAATATTCATCCGTTGCTAGCGCTCTCGACACGTCAACTGAGAAGGACATTCAGAAGGCGCTGCAGAACCTCGTTGAAGGGCGTTCATCCCTATCTATTGCTCACCGATTATCGGTAAGTTCTACGCATTCATTCCGTTATCAAGGTTTATCTGAACGCGGATGTACAGACTATCGCCTCTGCCGATTTGTGAGTCTACAATCCCATGTATGCGCAATCCAGGAACAATGGCTGACTTCTTTCTTCTTGCAGGATCCTCGTGCTAAAAGATGGTCAGATCGTGGAACAGGGAACTCACCGAGAGCTTTTAGAGAGGAACGGTGTATTCGCGTCCATGTGGGCAGCTCAGAATTCATCGGATGAGGCGCCACATCCCTATGCTGAGCAAATCGCGAAGGACGCCGAGAGCTATCCCATAGCTCCTGAGGACGGACCCACGACTGAATCTGACGCTCTCGTTGAGTCTGCTGCCCCAGATCAGAGCGATATCACCGGTGAAGAGGTGGATAAACCCGCACAAGAAGATGTCGTAACCGCTGAAATTGTTGAGGAACAAGCCGCTGAAGTACAAGCGACTGAAGAGCAAGTCCCTTCAGCGGACGAGTCTGACAAGAAGTCGTATGCGGAGGTTGTCGCATCTGAAGGTCCATCAGAGACGAAAGAAGTCGAAGACACTGTTATTGCTGAAGCGGACCAGGACCCTCCTAAAGCTCAAGCATCTGACGCGCCTATCGCATTCCCATCGTACGACGCTGATACCACGGAGCCGTTCCCTGCGCCCCCTCAGAGCCCCGGTGTGACCTTCGACGCGAGCACACAAATCCCAACACCACGGAGTGGCACACCTGACCCTTCTTCCGAGCCGAAACGGAAGAGAACAGCTTCGCAGAACTTCCAAAAGTTTGCTCGAAGGGTGTCGCTGGTAGCGCGAAGGTCGGGTTCGTCGACATCGATTCCGGTGCCTGCGAAGAAGGACGCTCAGTCGAAGGAGGCGACTGATGATGGCAGCTCTACGCCTCAAGCTGAAGGCAGCCTTCGAGGAGAAAGCCCAGCGTCGAGCATTCAAGGCGAGGACGGCAAGAGGGGGAAGAAGGACAAGAAGGCGAAGAAGAGGTTTTCTCTGAAATAGATAGATTTCAATCATTTCTTTTTTTCACGTTACTCACTTTTTTCACGACTCACGACTTGACCACGACCCGCTTTCGAACTACTCTATATGCTTTCGCCCATTTACCACATCCGTATCACATGCACGCTTGGATTTGACGTATATTTTCTCAGCCTCCGCCTTCGCAGAGAGTATTTGGATAATAGCACACCATAGTTCTCCATGTAGTTGATTCCCGGCAATACATTTCTCATAACCTTCGAGGGTCTGTCTCCGTTCCATGCCCATCTGAACCTGCTCTGGGCTCGAAAAGAGGGGCTCCTTTCGGCAGTACCCGTGGGACCTATATAAGCGCAGCCCCGGACGGTGCACCCTCTTCTGCATCCCTTCCTTCAACCACCACAATCGCGGTGGTTTGAATCAAGTTCCGTTTCAAGTCTCGTCGTCGCTGTCCGTTTAGCAATGGGTTCCAAGGTCTACGTTGGGTCTGTCTGCTTTCTCGTTGACGGGGCGCGTTCCCTGCTGTGCTGTTGCTGATCGTCCTGTAGCAACTTGTCGTGGAATACCACAGATGATACTCTCCGTAACGTCAGTCTGATGCCTGCTATCCTGCTCGTAACAGACTGTAAATGTTCTTCGCTCCGTTTTCTGCTGAATATAGGCCTTCTCAGATTTCGGAAATGTCCTCGATGTGCGCTGGCTCTGCTGTTCTCGTTCTGTTTGAAAATTGACTCTTGCCTCCCCTTTTTGCTACGTCCCGTCCGACGCTTGTTTGTGATGCCCCTGCAAATGGTTTCGCATGAATGCAGTCCATCGTCATGAGGGATCGTGAGACCGGTCGTTCTCGAGGCTTCGGATTTGTTACCTTCGGCTCCTCTCAGGAGGCTGACTCTGCGATCAGCGGGCTGAACGAGCAAGAGTTAGATGGCAGGCGCATCAAAGTCAACATCGCGAACGCTCGCGGTGGAGGAGGAGGAGGAGGTACGTTCACTGCTACTTAGATCTTCGTCGTTTCCTAATTTTGTTTCGTTGTAGGCGGAGGAGGCTTCGGTAAGACTGGATCGCGAAGTTTGATTCATCCCTAACTCTTTTAATTTTTACAGGTGGAGGAGGAGGTTACTCTGGTGGAGGTGGGTACAGCTCTGGTCTGTCTGGACTTTTCTAGGTCTATGTCTGTCTTGAGCTGATGCTTTTAAAAATTTTAGGTGGAGGAGGATACGGCGGCGGCGGCGGATACCAGAGTGGAGGAGGCGGAGGCTACCAAGGCGGAGGAGGCTACGGAGGTCAAGGCGGCGGATACCAAGGCGGTGGAGGCTACCAACAAGGAGGTTACGGAGGAGGCCAATACTAAGTAAGTTGTTCCTGTTCATCTCACAGACTATCCAATTAACTTGCAGCAGGTCTCGCCTTCGACTTCCGTTTCGCTCATGAAATGAATCAGTCTTCTCTTCCTCTTATTCGAAATGAACCCTCTCCTTCTGGTTCTTCAAAACATTTCTCTTTCTCATCTCGTCTTCCTGACTCCGTCTGCCGCAAAATGTGTGTAACACTATCGTTCTTTGACCTCGCCCGTGTTCGTTATTGTTATGATGGTTGCTCCAGCGTATCGAAATATCATTTGTATTTGTGCGATGTCGTTTCCGTGGTTCGCTTCCTTCATTGCTCAGTACCGCTAATTCGTTGTATTGGGTTTTGGTGTCGATTACATGCATTGTATCGTAGGATGACCGATGACTCTCTGTATCATAAATATATGCGATGATCGTCCCCTTAACTTCAGATCGAACCTTTTGTGAGGTTCACGTTGAACCAACTTCAAGTTGAGTGTATGCGCGACTGTCGCGACGTGATAAGCTCGCGCCGTCGCGTGTCTCAACTTGAAAATCGGGGAACATTCTTTGAACTCGTTTGACATAGACAATGTCGGGAAGACAGTCTACGTCTGCGCCAAGTGGTCATCCGACGACGTCGTACTCGTCTCAAGCTCAGCAAAATCACAACGGAAACGTTTATTCATTCTCTGTTCACCAGCCGTACACGAATTGGCCGCTTCATTCCACACCTGCAACATCGTCGTACGCGTCCTGGTATCAACTCTCACATCAACCATACACGAATACCCCAAGCATTGTACCTGCAAAGTCCTTCAAGGATGCGCGGATACAGACGGACGATCCGCAGGCCGTTGTGGTCGAGAAAGAGCAGCCACGATATAGACCTGAATGGAACAAAGTGCTTTCTAAATTCCTCGAGGACGCTGGTCTGTTCCAAGCTCTGGGCGGGCTCAAGGACGACATGCTCACCATGAACGAGGAGTGGGAGCGGTTACAAGTCCCAGAGGCATTGCAAGTTCTCGTGAAAGATCTTTCGGTAGGTAAGACCTCCTTCGGTGCTGAGCTGAGAAGGCCTTGGAGACAAAGCTCATGGATTTTCTTCTCAGGAACTCTTCAACGGAGGATCTCCCAACTCACTTCCGGAGAAATTTCTCGCTGAAAAGAAGCTGGAAGCTATTAGGCCGCAGAATGGCGTTGATCTGCAGACTCCTCCAGCCGTGCGTGATTCTTCCGAGCTTTCGTCTCTTTTTTTTCTTTTTTCGCTGAAGAATTCTGTCATTGTTTAGTTGACGAAATCCATTTCGCGTTTCCTTGCCCAGACACGCAGACGGAATGACATTTCCAATCGTTCGGAATTTCTTCAGTCTGTCTCGGAGAGGCGGCGGAATGCGTCTTCTCAGGAAACCGAAAATGCAGAGGATGTCGACATGGTGCCCGGAGAGGCGGAAAGCTCGTCGTGTGCGCGAGTAGACGCAAAGCCGCAGAACCGGGAGGTGCAGATGAAGTATGACATCGCGAAGAACGAAGATGGGCCTCTGAAGAAAACCATACGAGGGGACCGAGAAAGTCAGACGGGGGATCAACAGAATAGACAACGTATAGACATGGATCATCCTGTCGTTAAATTGGAGGACACTGCGTACAACCATCCAGGCTTGCTTGAGCGCTTTACAAACTTCGAGACGCATCTCGCCGTACGATTTGGTGTGTACTTGACCTTGTTCGCCATGATTCGACATATCACTTACACATCGTAGTACCCTCACCCCCTCATTCGCTCATAGATCGTATAAGATTTCTTGAAGACCACATCATCACGCTCGAGAAGAACTTCCCTCCATGGGCCGCTCTGCACTTCAATCAGCCAAATCGCGGGGTAAGATGAACAGCTTCGATCGAATTCGGCTTTTTCTTAGCTAACGACGTTATTTTGCTCGCTTCAGTGGCCCCCTCCTCCGCGGGTCACCCCAATTATCGTACCCTCGCATCTAACATCTTCGATGCAAAACTCAGGTGGGCCAGACTCGTCTCACGGAACCAGTGATCCCAGTACCAATTCGTCTCGAGCGACTACCGCGCCCGCGAAAGGAAAGTCTGGTCGAGGGAAATCCAGCCTACATCGAGCGGTGATGGAAAGGCTTGAGGTGCAACGTGCGCTGGGTGATCTTGCAGGCGGAGCAGGGAGCTCTGGCGCTCCTGGCTAGCTTCAGGATCGAGTCGAATAACTTGCTTTCTCTCTATGCTTTCTCTTTGGGACCGATAATGATAGGAGAACGAATCTAGTCTGGTATCTTACAGCGGGTAGTCATCTAATGAAGTATACAAATAACCGATACAACATCTTCTAAAAATCTCGGCGGGCTACATGTAGCACGCCATAAGCATCTTCCAATCCTCCGAACCGACGCCACTAGCAGCTTCCCGAGCAGCCAAAAGTGACGAACGCATTATAATTATATGACGGCGGATTCGGGTTGAAAGTGTAGTTCCCAGAGTCAACTTGGACGACAGGAGCTCCGTTGCGGAAGAGGGATGCCTGCATCTTGTCTCCTGCCGACAACGGGATCGAGTAGTGAGAGAAACCAGCCGGGACTGTGAATGAGTGCAGATTGAGCTGCAGTGTAGCACCAGATGTGGCGAGTACCACGGCGAACATAGCGTCCTCGAGCTACAGCATAGCGTAACACAGTCAATAATTCCGACAAGCCCAAGATCAAAAGGGGAGAACTCACCATTTCGTAATTTGTTGGTTTGCCTATCGAGTCTGGGGCAGTTGCGTCCTTCGGGTGGGGGCGAGCCCAAACATAGACGACATCACTAGTGAGAGCAGGATACGCGCCTGTTTTGTAGGCTGTCGTGAAGTACTTCGTCATATGAAGCCATGCTATAGTAACATCGTCAACGTCATTAGAAGTCTGAATTTATCTGAAGTAGTTCACTAACCTTGGTGGTCGTATCCGTCCACCCAAGCCTGCGAGTTCGGCTGGGATCCCTTGATTGGCCCGATGTAGTGTGATTCTCCGTAGTCATTCCATGTTATGACTTCCACAAATGGGATGGAGTTTCGGTATTGGATCAAGGTGTTCCAACGAGACGCATATAGGCTGTCTGCAAGATAGACAAACTAAAACCGCACGCATGAATATAACGAAAAAAGAAGTAAGTGGACAGGTATCTTACGCTTTTGTTGTACGTCTGAGGTGAATAGTGCGTGAAAAACCAAGGAGAAACTGGGTGGGACGTTAAGGAATCGTGACATATTGAAAGACCAAATTCTGATAAGCGTACCTCCGGCCATATACGGTTTTCCCTGGAGTGCACTGACATATGTTGCATCGGGTCCCGTTGAAGTGAGGATATTCTCGACGAGCAGCGAGTTCTGAGTCCCTTGGAATTGATTGGCCGAGATGATAAGGCTCGTAGACTGAGACGTATCCGAGGCGGCAAGTGTTTGGTAGTTACTTGCTGTCGCATCGACAGGCCATGCGGAGTTCCACTTACGACAATATAAAAATGTGTTCGAAAATGATTATGAAGAAAACTGAACGCACACTAAAGCCACCATCCATTACGTTGAGCACTCCCGTTGAAGACCATGTCGTTGGGTCACTGAAGAAACTGGGTACGAAGAAGACCGCGTTTGTGCCAGTGAGAGGGCTGAGGAACGTTGTCCATCCTTGCGCAGTAGTCGCCTGTCCAAACAAACAAGTCTCTCCAGCGAACGTACTCAAAAATACCTTGTTGTCATATTTGAGCTGGTTGGGGTGCGAGGTATAGTTAGTGACGTAGGGCTGAAGAGAGGTAGCATCTGCTGCTGAGGTACAGGGAAGAGAACTGTGTTTGTATGGTTAGAGTAGGAAAATCCAAGCCCCTCGCTGACATTCACGAACCTCATGTCAAGTGAAATGAACAACTTGAAACCTGTCCCAGTCGCTTCTGCAGCAGAATACCTGGATCGAATTGAGCAGTCAAATACGGAGTTGAATAGGAAAAAATACGATCAAAACATACGCATCGGCGACTCGGGCGGGTCCCCAAGTGTCGGCACCCACGTTGAGCGCGAATGCATCTATCCCGTACGCATGGGCCAAGTTAATGTCCGTTTCCCAGTCCTGCACGGTATACGGGTATGTGTTTCCTACAATAACGTGTGCAAAGACCATTTGCGAAGAATTGGTTGCATCGCGCGCACTGATAGCTGCGCACAGAGCTCCAGGAGTCCAAAACGCTGCAGCAAGCGCACACCCCAGTACAATGAACGAAATCATTGCGAGAAAAGTGGGTGACAAGCATTGAACGGCGGGACACGAGAAAACACGTCTTGCAATGATGTTTGCATCGGCAAAGATAAATATGTTTGCGCGGGCAAATGAGCATCTGCCGGGCGTGTTTACGACTTCGGGACTATGACAACAAAATTCGTCATGGGTTTCCACCCCAAAATGCTTTCATTTGATGAAGGCGGCTGCTCTGTAAGAGAATAGGAGAGTCTCTGTGTGGAAGGATGTGTTACCGCAGGAAAGTTACGGAGAGATTAGGCTGGGGAATTACTTGAAGAGTATCGAGAGGTCCAGTTTTAAGGAACACCATTGACTCGGATTGAGGACATGTTTTTGAAGTTCATCGGAAATTGGATTATACCATATCAGTGTCCGCCGGTTTTTAGAACAGCTCAAAGGGTTTTTAGATGAAAGAGATCTGAAGAAAATGTGATTGTTGAGTGAGTAAACTGGGAAACCCATTCAAGTCGTCATCTGCGAACGCTTCAGGCTCGCACCTTGCAAATACTAGTAGTCCATTCACTGTGACCATCTGGAGTAGAGTAGAAGTCGTTCATTGAGACGAGCTTTTCCGATCCAGCACAGTGATTGTGCGAATCCGTTCTATGTCTTCCTTTTGCCGGTGCAACAACGGTGAAGAACTTTGCAAGTGAAAGCAAAGTGTCGTTCTTGCCGTTGTTCGAAGGAAGCGGGGCGGTGGCGATGCGCATCGGTATTTTCCGAGAAGCTCTTGCATTTTGCATGATTTTTCACTGGTTACTAATTTTGCATACGCCTTCTATTCGTCAAATCTATGATACCTTGGTATACGAGGCCTGAAGACAAAAACCTCGGGTATTAGTAGGAAAGAAGCAGTCCGGCAGGCCAGCCACCGACTCCAAGTTAGATTTCTATGCCAGCATGACGACTGCCTCAGCAACTCCCTCCTGAACAACCCATGGCAACAAACGCGTTGTAATTGTACGAAGAAGGATTTGGATTGAAAGAATAGCCCGAAGGTTGAACGTTCACAACTGGGGCTCCGTTTCGGAGCAGTGTGGCGTGCATCGTGTCGCCTGGAGACAGCGGGATCGAAAACTGCGAAAACCCAGCAGGCACAGTAAAGGAGTGCGAATTGAGCTGAAGTGTGCCGCTCTGAGTCGCGAGGACGACCGCGAACAATGCATCCTCGAGCTGGATTGGCAGATAGTGTAGCGAGCGTTTCTCAGCAACATTGAACAAACGGCCAAGAGAAAAGAGCTATAAATAACGTACCACTTGGAAATTCGCGGGTTTTCCAACGGGATCCGGGGCGTTCGCGTTTTTAGGGTGTGGACGAGCCCAAACGTACACGGTGTCGGTTGTGATAGCGGGGAATGTTCCTGTCTTGTAGGCAGTTGCGAAGTACTTGGTCAAGTGAAGCCATGCTACGATGCAGTTGAATAATGAATTAGTTTCGTGATGTCTCCGTAGGTGTCTTCGCGAGTGCAAAAGTCGCACCTTGGTGATCAAATCCATTGACCCACGCCTGCGAATTGGGTTGCGCTCCCTTGATTGGGCCGACGTAGTGAGATTCTCCGTAGTCATTCCAAGTAATAACTTCGACCATCGGGATCGAATCGCGAGACTGGACTAAAGCATTCCATCGGGATGCAAAAAGGTTGTCCGAGAGATACACCCACTGTGAAACGGAAGTCAGAAATTACATGTAAGAGCAATTGATAAGAAAAGGGATTGTGCTTCACATTTTTATTGAACGTTTGAGGTGAGTAATGAGTGAAAAACCAGGGTGAGACTATTTATGTTTATCCTGAGCGGTGCGATTTCGATGCGTATGGTTGGGCGTACCTCCGGCCATGTAAGCTTTGCCTTGTAATGCAGTGGAATAGTCGTCGTCCGTTCCCAATGAACTGACGATGCCTTGGATAAGTTGAGAGGTCGAGGATCCGACAAGTGTGTTCGCATTCTTAACGGTTTCTTTGGAAGCAAGGGAATTAAAGTTGCTTGAAGTAACATCCGTCGGCCACGCTGAGTTCCACTTCAAGAGCTCAGCTCGAGCAGAGATACCAGGAAAATCGAGCTGAGACTTACGTTGAACCCGCCGTCCATTATGTTAAGCCATCCCCCAGACGCGAATGTGCTTGGATCGACGAAGAAGCTTGGGACGAAGAAGACTGAGTTTACTCCGGTGAGTGGAGCTAGGAATTGGCTCGACCATCCCTGAACAGCAGATCCCTGGCCAAAAGAGCAACTCTCGCCCGAAAATGTGCTAACAAATACTTTGTCATTGGACTTGAATTGGTTCGGGTGGGAGGCATAGTGCGTGACGAAATTTCGCAGAGTAGTCGCATCATCGGGGGATGCGCATGGAAGTGAGCTATAGATCGTAACAAAAAAATAAGATGTATGCTCAGACATATGAAAGACCTCAGGAAACCCACGTCATGTCAAAAGATAAGAAGAGCTTGAATCCCGTGCCAGTCTGTTGCGCTGCTGTGTATCTAGTGGCGTTAAAGAAAGGAATCGTCTATTCAGAAAACAAACCCAGACAGTGGGAGATTGGTTGTAAATACGCACGCATCTTGAACTCTGGCGGGCTGCCACGAATCGATGCCGACGTTGAGCGCGAAGGCGTCTATTCCGTAGGTGTGCGCCAAGTTGATGTCGTCCACCCAATCCTGTAAAGTATACGGGAAAGTGTTGCCCACCATGTGGTGCGCGAAGACGACATTGGGAGTACTGGCGCGCGGATTGAGAGGAGCTGCCTTGACTATCGCGAAGGAAAGAGCACCGGCGAGGGCATATCCGAGTGTAGGAAAGGGCAGCATTAGCGAGGAGAGTCGGAGAGAAAAGTTGTAAGAGAGGGGTTTATGAAAGAGCGACGTATGCTTCCGCAAAAATGAGTGTCAGACTAGAACGAGCGTGATACAAACCGACGACGTCGATACAGACGAGAAGAGAACTTGTCCCCAGAGCGGACGAAGGACGTATGGGCAGAAAGGGAGATAAAAAATGCATTATTGCAGGAGAGGGGTACTTAAGGCCATTTCTTGCGCTATTCGACGACCAAGGAGCGCCCACTGTTCGTAGTTGACATTTAAAATCACAGAGCTGCCACCCAGACGACAATATTGCCACGTATCTAACAAGAGACTGTGTCGCTGTTCCTCAATTTGGAGTGCATATGTTGCAAGGATGGCGCTTTCGGAATCCAGTTACCACCTATCGGTTGATATTCCAGGAAAAGAGATACTTTGTGAGCGTTTTACGAGTATTTCTATCTCGCAAAGAGCCTCCAAAGAAGTAAGAGTGTCCACAATTAGACGAGTGAAGCTCATCGTGTAGAGTGTGACAAGATCATGGTTGAGTGCCCCCACGTCGCGACCAGTATTTGGCATTGACGGTGGTGCGAATGAATATTTATACCAAGATACCGTCCACAAGGAGCTTCGCACCTTCAACGGCAAGTCAGAGATAAACATGGAGAAATTTATGTGTGCGCTTGATGGCTTGGAAAGAGTCGTAGTTCCATATGAAGAGTCGCTTGAGTTGAAGGAGCAGTTCCAGTTACCAAAGAGATTGAGAGCTGCCGCAAAGATAGTCGCACTCCTTTTCGCTCTTTATCTCGACAATGACATAATCGTTGAGATCTTTGGGTGACGTTGCATGGATATAGAGAATGAAGCCGAGGTTAGATGAGCATCGAGGGTAGAGTTCGCGGCAGGAGGTATTCGCGAGGATGCTTCCCATCGCCTGGTGCCATCAGTTTCTCCGTTGATCATCTTGTTAGAGCGAGGATGTCGAACTGCCCATCTGCGGCTTGAACACCAAAACGATGATGTCGAGGCATCTTCGCAGGATGAAAGATCATCGCTATACTAATGCTTGCATGCCAGAGGCCCGCTTCGCCCAACGCTCGCCTGCGGAGGAAGATGGCAAGTCCGTGATCGAACGGCACCGGGTGAGAGCTGGGCGTCAGAGAAATTCCATAGGATCCCAGGATCAGCGCGGTGGTCTTGACGACATTCATGAAGGGGGAGTTGTGATTTGCGCGTCGCCGACTCGCATGATGATTGGTCGTCAGTGCGGGGAGGACAAACATCCATCTGTGAGTGGTGAAAGGGGAGACCAGACATGGCGATGGTTCAAGGCAACAGACGGGATCAAATCTGGCCGGCCGTCGTCGCTGCGGTCGTCTGGGCAATAACTATATGAGAGGTTTTTCACGTATAAAAAGTCACTCACCCATGAAGTGATTGCGCAAAGAAAAAAAAACATCTCCAGCAACCTCCCCGCAACACGACGGCCTCTTCACGCATTGCTGCTTATGCTGCACATGCAATTGTTACACGACCTCCAGGCACGTTCAAACTCAACTGGGTCCGCCGAATCCGACGACTGCGATACGTTCTCGACGCCCCCTTCTTCCCCATTGACCGCGTCTTCGTCCATGTCTTCCTTCTCAGACTCCATGCCGAACGCTGACACTCATGCGAAGCCGCCGTTGGTAAGGAGGAACAGCAGGCCGACCTCGCTGATCCTGGATGGGTCGCAGCCCGAGTGGACGTCCGACGTTGAACTCGAGGCAGCGTCGCCGAACGAAGGAAACGACAGACAGATTCGCCATGTTCAGAGTACGAATACAAAGGCGTCGTCGCTGTCGCCGACATCGAGCACGGTGGCCAGCAGCAGCCTGAGGAAGCCGGCGAGCGTGTCCGTGTCCGATCCGGCGCGCCTTTCCTCGAGCGACGACAGTCAGCAGCAGCAGCTCACACCGCAGCCTCTACGTACTCCCCACGGCAGCACGCCGACCAATTTGTGTCGTCAAACGCAAAGATCGCAAATGGCCTCTGCGCAATCTGGTCCCACACTCATGGGCGAGCACACTCAAAAGCGGCACGACCAGCACCAGCTGCAGTTTCAAACCCCTCCAAAATCACCCTGCTTCGTGCACTCCCTACTGGACAAAGGCGCATCTTTGTCTGATTGGCTCCAGAACAAGCAAGGCATGGTGCAGCACATCGGCGTCGCCAGGTCACTCGAGGGGGCACAACCGTCGCCAGTCTCTCCGAAGTCCATCCATGCACACAAGCAGCCAACGAACGAAATGGGCTTCTCCTACCCGTCTTCAGAGAGCTCGTCCCCAAGTGAGTTCGACGATGAAGAAGATAACACGGGCAGTTTAACCCGCCAACTCGCCGAGACGGCCGTCGGGGTGCGAGAAATGAGCAAACAGCTGGGTGGGTGTTGCTCTTGTCCAACTCATGCTAGTCGTGGCTAATGGAATCCCCAGGTCGTGCTCGCGTTCGGTCAAACATCCAAAATGTGCTCATTATCACCAAGGCTCGAGACAACAGGCTGATCAAGCTCACGAGAGAGCTCGCGTTGTACCTCATGCAGAAGCCACGATACGGAGGACGGGGACTTGTTGTGTATGTCATCTTGCGCTCCTTCATGAACTCGCAAAATCTGAGTCGGTCTTTCGTTCCAGGTATGTCGACAACCAACTCAGGAAATCGAAACGCTTCGATGCAGCAGGCATCGAACGTGACCACCCCGAACTCTTCGCCCCATTGCCGAGGCGTAGGACTTCAAGCAGCAATTCACTTGCGTCTATGTCCTCAAACGGGTCAACTCACGAGTATCCCTTGAAAGAGGAAGGTCAGCTTCGGTACTGGACAAGCGACATGTGCAATCACAGCCCACACCTGTTCGATTTCGTCGTCACGGTGCGTACAGTCTCTGCTCGAACTCTAGCGACTTTACTCAATTAATTCAACAGCTCGGAGGGGATGGCACAGTTCTCTTCACTTCTTGGTTGTTCCAACGCATCGTTCCCCCGGTCCTGCCTTTCGCCCTGGGATCATTAGGTTTCCTGACCAACTTCGACTTTGCCGACCATCAAGCTGTCATGGATAGCGCCATTGATAACGGAATCCGCGTTAATTTGAGAATGCGTTTTACGTGCACTGTCTACCGGGCCGTCGCGCCTGAGGAGGGAAAGGGAAGGCGTGCTGTGAAGAAGGGCGACACGGGCGAAATCCTCATGCGCAATGTGGAACGGGGTGGCTGGGAAGCTCTCGAAGGCGGCTCGATTACAACCGAAAAGGACGGCAAGGCAGGAGGGAAGGACAGGGAGATTATGTGCTTCACCACGCGTCCGGTGGAAACATTTGAAGTCCTCAACGACCTTGTTGTTGACCGAGGGCCAAGTCCTTACGTATCATTACTGGAGTTATTCGGTGAGCAATCTCGAGTCTATCACATCGACATGTTTGTCTGACGAGCATTTGTAGGCGATGATCATCATATGACGACTGTCCAAGCTGATGGCTTGACTGTGTCGACACCGACCGGTTCAACTGCGTATTCTGTGAGTCGTTTGGTATCGCTCGTGCTGCAGAAATCTGATTCTTTCTCAAGCTCTCTGCCGGAGGTTCACTGGTTCACCCGGAAATTCCAGCTCTTTTGATTACGCCAATTTGCCCCCACACCCTCTCCTTCCGACCTATGCTCTTACCGGATAGTATGGAGCTTCGTATATGCGTGCCATTCAACTCAAGAAGTACGGCCTGGGCTTCCTTCGACGGTCGAGGTCGAGTGGAATTAAAACGTAAGTTCGCTCTCTCTGCATTTAAGCAACATTGTCTGACGTCACAACAGAGGGCGATCATATCAAGGTTACGGCTTCGCAGTACCCATTCCCCACCGTCTGTGCTGACAAGCAGTCCACGGATTGGTTCCACGCCATCTCGCGCACTCTGAAATGGAACGAGCGCGAGCGGCAAAAATCGTTCGTCGTCGTGGAAGAGGGCCCTGCTAAACCCAGAACACGCAAGCGCACCGTTACCGACCGGACTTCCGCCGGTATTCCGGAGGTGAAAGAGGAGGAGAATGATGAAGAGGAAGACGAGTGCTCCGACGAAGAGGAAGAGGAGAAGTTCGATATCGACGACTCATCTGCTGCACCATCCTCCACAAATTTACTCGCAATGGACAAGGCACGAGAAGAGGAAGAAAACAGGACAGCTCGAAGGGCGGCGTCCGCGATGTTGCCCAATTCGCCTTTCAGACATCGCTCTCGCTCACGTGGAGGTATCGAAACGCCTGATCGCTTCGCGTCAAATCACCCACATCCACCAAGAGTTTCACCTCGACACGTCAGTTTCGGGCTGGAGAGCAAGGTGGACTCGCCTTCCGTAGGATTGAGCCGTGCTTCAAGCACAGACAGTGTTGCAGGCCTCGTACACGAGGCTGCCAAAGGCGATAGAGATCACATCCACAGTCCTCAGTTATTGTCGGGTGGGCGATCACGAATCCCGAGGGACCGCGACGTTGACGCGGATAGTATGAAGACACCCACTTTCCAGGATGGACATATGCGCCGAGCGCATTCGGGAAGAAGAGCGTTCGCGTGCTGGGGCCAGGACGAGAGTGATAGTAATGCGAGCGACAGCGACGCGTCTATCAACGAGCATGTTTCGACACATCCACGACGCATCAACCACCATTAAACACATCCATTTAGATTCACGTAGAGGTCTGCCTGAAAACACATCGCATGCAATATAGAATCACGAATCCACGGAGACGAAAGCCAAGCATTGAAATTGTATTGGAGTTGAATTAATTATTAGGAGCGATAGGGTGTTATATGTTCTGTTTCGAACTTCAAATTTCGCGTCAAGTTGCACTGTACACTATTATAATAACAGCGGGAAAGGATTTTTTGGTCGAACTTGTATAGGTGCTTGTCTAAGAGAGAGAGGGGGGGTTGAACGCGTCCACGTGGAAGTCACGATGACTCGATTGCGGTCGTCGCGTCTTGCGCGTGTCGTCTCCTGCCTCTTACTTTGAATGTCTCAAGTCGTATCGCGCCGACTTGAGGACAATCCCCTGCCAGTGAAATCAACTCAACCTCGAAATGCAGCAACAACGCACAAAGCAATACGCTCGCAAAACGACTTGTAAGGTCTTCTGTGGCCTGACATTGACCTTCTTTGAACGCCAACGTGTTTCACTGCAGCTGCCAATCCGCCGAGAGCAGACGACCCAGATTATGATCTTGAATGTGCGGTGTCACTTTTACTCGTTTTCTACATCTTTATCAAGCGTGTTGCGAGTGTAGATGGTTCCTCGCCGTCATTCATTGAGGAGGACTCGGAACCAAGTGCAGCTTTTCTGGCTTCAAGTGTACCAACCTCGTCGAGCGCCGTGCCAAAGCCGAGAACAAAGCAGACTGCGCGCAAGAGCACTGGGATATGTCGGTGTCTGTCTTTTGTGGTCAATGATCATGATGATTTAATTGACTCTAACACGAAGGGATTCCTCGACGAGTCGATGACGACGGACGTGTCTTCAACGTCGACGAAGAAGCCGACGAACATCCAGGTTACTTCGATACACCTATGGAGGACTATTCAACCAACATCAAAGTGCGTATCACTCTGGCTAGGCTCTATAGCGGTTCTCAGAGTATTTGTGGCTTTGGCGGTAGGATGACCTCAAGAACGTCCTCCAGGAGTGCAAGAAATCTGCAGGTTCCTTCTACAGCAATTGCTCATATAGCAATGCTCCAAATCCTGGGCTCTCAGTTGATGGCGTTGGAGTGATTGGTTTACCTCTCTCTGAGCCTGAGGCAAAGCGCCTTATCAAGAAATGCACGCAAGCGCGATTCGGGAAGGGTGAGCGAACAGTACTCGATAAGTCTGTTCGGGACACTTGGGAGGTGGATACTAAGAAGGTACGAAATTTTGTATCTTTTCAAGGTGCATAGAAGTCGACTTGGATTTCAGGTTAACTTATTAAATCCGCAATGGGAAACCTGGATGCGAGAAACGGCTTTGCCGAGCGTCTGCAAGGAAATGAATGTTTCAGAGTCCGAAGTTGACGCCGAACTCTATAAATTGCTCTTGTACGAGAAAGGCTCGCAGTGCGTCAAAATCTATCGTGTGCTAGAGAACTAGTGTACTCAAAATTTCACGTCTACAGCTTTTTGGCGCACCAGGAGTGAGTATTGACTATCTCTACAATTTGGACGCCTTTGACTTTCGTTCCTATTCCAGTACCGAGAAAACGACAGGGATGTTTGCAACTCTCGTTGTGGTTCTTCCTTCCAAGTTTGATGGAGGGGTAGTGCAACTGACACACACAGGTCAAACATCCGTCATTGACATCGCTTCATCATCCCTGTTGGAAACGCATGTCCTATCGTGGTACACCGACGTCTTTCACGCAGTACTCCCGATTGAATCCGGCTATCGTTTGGCGCTGTCGTATAACGTCAAGCAAAGACTCGCAGGACCTAAGCCGCGATTGCTTGACCAGAATGAGATGTCGGTCGGTCTCAATCGTGTGATGAAAAGTTGGCGTCAAGCAGCGGATGGAGTTCTCCCAATTCAGGTGCCGGATAAGATCATCTACACCCTCGAGCACGAGTATTCCGAACGGGATCTTCGCTCAACGAAGCTTAAAGGCGCTGACGAAAAGCTTTTGAACGAGTTGATTCCGATTGCATCAGAGTTGCGTTTCGGCCTTTATATCGCGCACTTCGAACTCCATCAGAGAGGTTGGGCAAAGGAAACATTCGAATCTTACAATCGATCATACGACGCGGACGAGGTCTCTATGCAAGAAGTCGACGAAGACCAGACGTGTTTCACGTATATCGTTGACCTCAGCGGACGGGAGAAGAGAGGGGTTGATCTTTGCATTGACGACGATACGGAAGTCATACCGGAGCCTCTAGGACGTGGTAAACCACAAAAAGCTGAATTCGGGGGCTTCACAGGAAACGTGGGTTCGTATAATTAATGCGTCTCAATTATACTGATCCTCGTTCTCGGTCTGCTAGGAAGGTGGTACTCTCGAATATTGTGAGTGGCGACAATAATCAAACGAGGCGTTGATTAATCACATCAACCCAGGGTACCACAAATCCGTCCTGATTCTTTGTCCCTACCACGAATTGTTTGGGGTCGAAGTTCAAGAGGACTATGCTTGCAGGATGTTAATGAAGTCAAATTCGACTTCTCCAACGAAGCTTGAGCAGACTTGCGTCTCGCGAGTGCTTATGGCTTGTAACTGTGAGGGAGTCACGGAAACAGAAGTTCGAGAGGCTATAGAGGCGCTTCTTCGATCTGCCTTGAGATGGAAGGATTTAGAATTATGGCTATTGGCAGCGAACGCTTGTCCTGAAGAAGAGAGATTAGAGCGCATCAAGCATCACGTTTTGGAAGCCTGCCGTCAATGGCCTTTCAAGAAACTGGAAGGGATGTACGTACTGGGTTCTACTTGACTTGGATTGAACACCGACAGACTTCACAGATGTGAAAGCTCTTTAAAACACGACGGCTCGAACGGCGTTCGCTTGAGCTTACTTGATGATTTACAGAATGCTTCAATCGAATGGAACGACAAATATCTCAGCAAGTGGTGCGACCGTCAACTGGGGCTTGTACTTTCGTCTCTAAGGGCGCCAAAGGTCGACGAGATAGATAGCTTTATTAAGGTCTGCATGAACAAGGGTGTCGAATTCATCAAGAACATGTGAGTACGCACGGTTGTGTAATAAATTACAATGCTGAAGATTTTGCACGCACATGTAGCTTGATACCACACTTTAAAGAATGGGAGTGCGATAATGCTTTCTGGGCAGCGTTTCTGAAGTCGATCAAGCAACATAAAGATTCTATCGGGAGTTCGAATTCTTTGGACGGTATTGTCTCTGTTTTGACGAGTGATATCGTGTCGCGCTCCAAGGTGTTCCCATCGCTCACTCACGGATGGTATCGAGAGGAGTTCGACATGAAAGCCTGGGAAGGTCTTGTGGAGCTTGTGCTTATGTCGGGTGACGCGAACGTCTTCAAGGACCTCTGCAAGCGTATGCGATCAGAATACCAAAGTGTAGGACCAGCTGATAGGGACACAATTAAACGAAGCGTCCGGGCGACTTTGACCAGCATGGACAGAGTTTTACGAGAAACTGCGGGTTTGCAAACCGGCTTGACGCCCTACTCCGATTTCTTCGATTTCGCGACGGGAATCTTCATCAAGGATGTACTTCCCGGGAGCAAGTCGGTCATTGACGATGAAACCTTCGCGTGCGCTTTTGGCTGGTGCCGCGATTATGCGTCTTTAAAAGCAAGGTAGGAATCAACAACGGTTTTTGATACTGTTACTGACCGTCGCATCTCAAAGCATCGAAGCTTATGCAACTGTGATCGCGGCTTCTGACCTCGCTAATGCCAAGCTACTAGCACAAAAGCTAGACGAGGAACGAAAAAATGTCTTGCTCCGCAAAGTCACGGAAGCTCAAATCTTGGGAAGCGCTTTGGAAACTCTGGTCAGCAAAATCATTGAATTGGCAAACCTAGAAACACGAGAGCAAGCTGCGTATATGCACCAACTGTATTGGCAACAGAGGGATCTTCCGGACGAACCCATAGGGCTCGAGATTGTTAATTTCTGTTTCTCAGTCGAGACCAAGGTTGGCTTGAACCAACTTTTGGCTAGGATACTAAAACCGAGGTCTGACGTTGACATACCACGACACATGAAAAATGTTGTAGTCCCACTCCTTCCCAAGTTGAAGGAACTGGCGCAACAACGAGCCATGTCCATGCAGACCGATCCTTTTAGATCGTTCTTCGTCAACCTGGTTCGGACGTACATAGGAGAAGTCTTGGGTTCCGAACCTCCAGCGCTAATGACGATGGCTGAACTGAATGCGATTGGATGCGACTGTCCCCATTGCCAACGACTGCGCGAATTCTTCGCAGACCATCATGAAACAATCAGTTTCCAGAGCGTTCAGAAGGATCGGACCCATGTGGAAAAGCATCTCAAGAAGACGACGAAATGGGAGACGACATGGGAGACGCTCAAGTTGAGGTCTCCTCACTCCCTCTGCGTGAAGAAAGGGGCAGCTCTTCTCGCTCGTCGCCTTTGGGAAATGCGTCAGAAGGAAGGCACCGGCCTTCTGAAGATGATTGGGGATAGCACCACTCTCTTTCAAGTCCTTGGAGGGGCGGAGTACGGATTCGCTATGTTCCACCTGGGAAATCGAATCACTGAGGACTCTATTGCTTCGACTCCGATAGTGGCTGCAAATGCTGCAAATGCCACGGCGGGTCCTTCAGGAACGAAACGTGCCTTACCCGTCGAGAGCTCACAACGCGAAGGACCAGCTGCAAAGAAGAAGAAGTGACAGCAAAATAATGTTAGATGACGTATCCTACCTTTTTTCTACGTATCTCATTCAGTGACAATAGTCTCTTGTATATTTTCTCTAATTTCGGACATAATTTTCCATTCTTCCGTGCACGGGCCACTATCGTTGCAAATAAGGTTCAGAACAACACTTGTGTTCATCGTCGCATCTTAAACACCATCCACCACATCGCTGTTACGAATACATGGCGGAAGATTCCTACAGCTAGTGATTCGAAAGGCATCTCGGAAACGACAGTTCGAGGACTTATGGATATAACCTTGCCGTCTGCGGAGTCGGATTTGGAACCCGACTCTGCTCTGGCTTCGACTTGCGAGCGACGATGGCTGAAGTCTTCCAAGACATTAATTGCGGGCCTTCGTACTCGCGACTCTTCGATTTCTCCACGAGCAACTCTACCGAAGACGTAATATTCCGATAGTTGACATCGAGGATGGAATCGCTGCGTGTGCTCAAAGGCGGCGCTGCAATTATGCCTTCCCCGAAAGCCCGAAACTTGAATCAAGGTGAGTAGAAAGACTTCTGTTACATGCAACGTCTAAATCGCCGTCGTAGTATCAATCCTGTCTCGTCATGTAATCATAGATTTGTGACAAGAAGAAAACTATGAAGCCCACAACTTGCGGGTGGATCGAGGTCAGTGTACGTTTACGACGGGCTTTAGATATTTTACGTTGGAGTGTGGTCATCGCTTATACTGGATCTACAGAGCAGTCTATGGTCTTCCTTTGCACGATCGCACGTTCGACCTCTGGCCGGGCTTTAAGGTGCCGATCTAGCAACTCACAGCTGCAGGTGACGCTTTCACGTTCCTCTGCTTGCACCGATTCAACTCCATCATCAACTCGTTTCATTCAAGACGTGCTCCTCCGCGTCCAGTTCGGGGATCGCGTGCACCCCGTCAATACAAGAGCGGCACTCATCGTACTTCTTGATTTCTAGATTTCATACGAATCCACCTCGAATCTATTTACCATGCTCGAGGCGGCGGCTCCATGAGTTCAAGATGTCACCCTTCTACAAAGCACCCCAAATGAACTCCGACCCATGGCATCGAAGCCGTTCAGAATTACGTTTTTATGTCAGGTACTCTAACCGACTCTTCAATTTCGTTCTCCCAAGCATCGAAGGCAACGGAGATGAAATGTGCGAGGACGAGCCTTCACGAAGCCGAGTCTGCGGTCAAACATATATAAGTCGAACAGATATCCTCGTCATTCAACATCGCCCCTCAACGCGCTAAACAACCTTTCTGTCTAACACATCGACAAGCACTTTCAGCTATTTCCAAGAAACATGAGTTCTGGTGTCTTTTACGCCTATGCGAAGAACGTAAGGCGTATCTCGTTTCTCGAATGGACGATCATAAAATTGATTTATTTGCGCATATAGGTTCGCGACGACGTTACTTGGCGGTACCTCATCGTATTTGCGTCGCGTTCGGTCGCGGACGAATGGTGGCGCGCCGTTTCAACCTCCTCCAATACTGCGTTCTCGTCGACTGTCCGTCGTCTCAACCCCCAATTCTATACCCATGACCCGAATCAAGCTAACATCTCTCGTACCATTACTGAGGCTACTGTGGCTGGAAACTTTTTGGACAAAGTGTTTTTCACGCTCCTTCCTGATCGTGACGGTCGCAGCATGAATATCATCCCACCTCTCGATATTACGGACCACGTCAGTGGAAACTTGTAAGCTCTACTCTCTGATTTAAACCTTGATCATCGCTCAATGGAATCGTCTCTTTCGAATAGGTATTACATTCGCGCGAAAGGCGACAAGTCTGTCTACTGGTGTGCTGACGCCAACGGACGCGTGACGGCTTCGCGAACGAACAGTACCCGCTTCCTTGTGCGGACCGTCGAACAGACGAACACGAGGTTGATTATGATCAACTCGGACGCTATCAATATTTCAGTCGGCCAGCAGTCGGTTAGCGTCACGTCGGGAGACGGCTTCCTGCAGCTGACTCGTCTGGGAGATCGTCTGACGTTCGGCGATTTTAACAGCGGATATGCTGTCGCCAATACTCAGTACGCGAACTCGTACGGATACAACAGGATCGTCAAGGTCGAAAATGGCACCGGCGAGCAGTGGGAATTGACTACCAGTGGCCGAGTTTGCGGAATTTCTTCCGAGTACGTCTCTTGCAAAAAACTTGGAAGATTGCGAACTTACTCATTGCTTGGACTAGAAAACCCGATTGCGACGATCAGTAAAATAAACTGTAGGTTTCATAACTGGGCAGACCAAAGAATGTGTCGTGCATATGTTAAACGGCTTCAAGAGATACAATCCAATCTGTTAAGAATAAAGAGATTTCAAAATATACGAACGTATAGAACAGTTGTATCGAGACTCACCGAAACGAAATCGTAAAGCCCTCGTCAAGGTTCAGTACTTTCAGTGACGGAGTCCTTGAGTTCGGCGTTTGCCATGTGTCGTGCACGGACCAGTACCGAAATCGGCAAGGTTTTTCTCCGCGAATAAGGTTCGGGACGGCTGCTTCAGATTTTGTGAAGACCGTTCGTCGTCGCACTTACTTTTAGCTGCTCAACCCAAACCACTCTATCCAACCTCGCGTCAATCGTGACCAACTCGTCTTTTGACACAAACAATCATGTCGGTGGAACCCCAGGTCGCGAAAAGAGTTGTCCCCGGTGCTCCTCCTCCAGCCCCTCTGACCAAGGCGCAGAAGAAAAAGCGCCGGACGGTGAAAAAGGATGAAGGAAACGATGAACCGGTTACGATTGCGAACTCGCATGATGCGGCTCTCGTCGACAAAGCACCTTCGGAAAGCGACATAAAAAGCGGGGAGGTCGCCGATGTTCTTGTCGCGCATGAAGAGGCGCCAACGAACACGGTGGTTGCGGATGAAGTTGAAGTTGACGGCCCAAAGACGAGCCCTGTAATCGAAATGCTTGGAAAGAGGTTGAAGACTTTGGGCAAAAAGATTGTACGTTTTGCTTCCGAAACTTGATCTTGATCCTCGATAATTCAACATGGTTTCATCCAACTCCAGGCACGGATTCACACTTACTCTTCAAGACCAGCGTCCGAACTCAACGAGGACCAGAAGAAGACCCTCGCAACTCTTCCCTCTCTGGAAGCGGCACATAAGGAGCTTGAAGAGATAAAGAAAAGTGTCGAGGTATATCATTGCCTTTCCTTTATGCTGCAATTCTTCACGCATTGAGCGAATCTGTGTCTAGGCCATTGAATTGGACGAAGTAAGGGCTGAAGCGCGTCGTCGCGCAGAGGCAGAGCGGGCAGAAAAAATCCGTATCACACAAGCTCTGGAGGAGGCTCAAGTACGTTACACTATGCAAGACATACAAGGTAGTTCTGATTATTGCCGCTTTTCTAATTGCAGAGAGCTCATGTAGTGCGAGCGGCGCAACTGCTCGACTTCCTGAACCTCCATTTCTCGTTGGCCAACTCCGATCCGTCAATCCAGGCGCTTAACCTTGCGGAACAAGAACTAGCCGCAATTGACTCTGCGGGACAAGTGTTGCTGCATCGAGGACATGAAAGCAAGCACGACGTTTTGACCGGCTTCTTCGTCGGTGATGGAGATATTGTCGGAGTCCCTTGTCAGTTTATTATCTCCTTTTTTTTCACGGTTCGCTGATTTCGGGTCGGTAGATCTGCGTCTATTAGAGATGACTGAAGCGCATATGAACCCCGTTGAACCTGAACTGGCTTCGACCGAAACTGAAGAGGTCGTCGACGTCGAGGTGACAAATGTTGAAGTTGTGCTCGACCAACTGGAGGAAGAACCTCTCGAAGAGCCCGAAGTAGCTGTGACTGCTATTCCCCCCGTCGGAACCATGCCATCCGGTCTGACAGGATCGACGAGCTTCACTTTCATGCAAGAAAGCGAGCTCGAGAACGATCCGGTCTCATTCGAGAGCGGAGCTGAATGGGTCGATAAAGAAGAGATTGCGGAAGTTACTGAAACGGTTACTGTTATTGGCGATTCGAATGGAGACGTCGAAGCAGTTATCGAGGTGGGTCTATGAGGTGGCCTCTTCTGAAGCATACCAACAGCTATCTCTTTCAGGTGACTGAGACCGTGATCAAACCAAGCAATGGTGCTTCATGGGCGGATGACGAAGGGGATTTACCACCCATTGAAGATATCCATGCACATTTCGGCACCTCTGGCAGCGCTACACCTGCTGCCGATCCTGCAGTCGACGCCGTACCTCAGCAACCTGCTAATGCTTGGGGCAGTGTTCCTTCTGCTCCAGCTGCAGCGTCAGAAGCGCCAGCCGCTAATGGTGCTGGCGAATCGTATGTGGATGAAGAAGGCTTCGTGCAAACGAGAGGCGGTCGTGGACGTGCTCGTGGAGGTTTCCGCGGAAGAGGAGGCGAACGTGGTGGTTACCGAGGTGGTCGAGGAGGAGGTGAGCGCGGTGGATTCCGTGGCGGACACCGAGGCGAGTTCAGAGGAGGTGATCGAGGTGAGCAAACCTTCGAAATTTACTCTCTTCTCTGACACATATGCTCTGGAACAAGGTGGACGAGGCCGCCCTGATAATCACGGACAATGGCGCGGTGGTAGCGATGGTGAATTCAGGGGTAGAGGCAGAGGCCGTGGTCGCGGCGGGGATCGAGGCGGGGATCGAGGCGGTGAGTGTTTAACATGATGAAAAACAATGCTGCGAAGTTGATCGCTTTTGGGTAGGGTACCGCGGAGGACGACCAGATGGCGAAGCACCTCAATAAGCTTGGCTCAACGAGCACCTAAAATGTGCAGTCCTGTGGGTCTGCACTTGCATATCTGAATCAGAACAATCTTCGCTATTTTATCTCTCCGCTATGATGATCATGTTCTATATTCCACTTATGCACTCATTTCATCTTTTCGCACTCCCTCCTGGAGTTTTTCTCGGAGACGATCACAGAAATCAATGTTCAGTAACCAGGTGAAAGAAGGCTGGAACTAGGTTGAAAGCCGTCTTTGCTTCAATGGCCGCAAATCTATCACTTTCGCTCAGGATTCCCCCTTCTCTTGCTAAACGAACCTGTCGGCAAATCTCCACTTAACTTTTGGCTCTTTCAAGATCGACCAGTTGTGCTGTACCTTCAATGCCCAGAGTGAACACCACCGTCGACATTTTCAGCCCTCTAATCGTCTACTCACCTTCCAGCAGTTGGATCACAGGAAACGTTACTGAGGATCCTCAAGCGACACTGTTTGTTTCCCCTCAAACTCATTTGCGTTGAAGACGATGTCTGAATTCATATTAGTTACCAGGACGGAACTTTCATTGTGACAGCGGTGAACAACTCCATCGCGTCGTTCATATTTAAGGGAACGGGCGTCTGGTTGTTTGGTGCGAAGCGGTTAAACCATGGTTTCTATTCCGTGACATTGGACGACACTTCGACGACTAACGTTTTCAATGGAAACGACCAGAGTGGTAAGTAAGGAGCGCTCTTGGGAAGCCTAAATTATGTGTTCTTGATTGGGTTTGCAGGCGATTTCCAAGCTCTGTTGTTTGGTGCCTCCGGGTTGTCACTAGATGACCACAGTGTCGTTGTCACAAACCTTCCAGTTGACGTCAACAAAGCTTTCGTGGATCTTGATTTCGTATGTTCATTCAATCAAGACCAGCGACTAGCTTTTGATCATGATATTATTGTAGATCATATTCGAGTCTGTCGTAGGCAATTATGAGTCGAACGATTCGTCCGTGCCGTTTAAGACGTCGATTGTATCGCAATCTTCAACATTGTTCGAATTCGGAGGGACCGGATGGACTGAGTCCACTACCAACCAATCGTTTCAAGCGCCAAATGGCATGTATGTGATGTGATGTTTTTCTCCATTACAATCAGTCCATGCCTATACTTCACAGGTACACTTCGACGCCTGGAGATACATTATCCATCACGTTTGAGGTGAGTATGTTTTCTATGTTCTAGGGAAGATAACTTATTCAGGTCACGCAGGGTAGGACTGATACGTCAGCCTCAGATACTGCTAATTTCATTGTTTTGATTCGCAGGAGAAGCAGTGACTGTCGTAGGTGCTGTGGGACCTCTTTGCGGTCAATATAATGTCAGCTTGGATAGCTCTACCCCGACATCATACAACGGGTCAAGAGTTGAACCAAACGCGGGACAAATACTTTTCTTCGCGAGCGGTCTCGAACAAGGATCGCACAACCTTCTTTTGACCAATCTGCCGCCAAGCTCGGATCCAAGCGTCATTTCTGGCGATTCGCTGCTTATCCAACAGGTCACGAATCAATCGAGCAGCTTGGAAAATGCAATGTAAGTGTTAAATTTGATCCTTGCTGTTTCACTATGCTCAGATTTTCCTTAGGCCTACATTGAATTCTTCAAGTACACACTTACCTGCCGAGAAATCGAACAGGTAAGTCCAAGTTCCATTGCGATCGACTACCGTAGGCTCAAAACAAATACTAGTTTATTGGAGAGTGTTGGAAGTGGAATAGTAAGCGCTGCGGTTGGGTTTTCCGTGGTGTTTGCCATATTCTTGGTATACCGCAGACGAAGGGCTCGGAGGACTGGTCGTTGGTCACCAGAAGCAAGGCGGTCGCGTCGGCTTTTGCAGGTGAGGTTAATGGGGAGGTGAGCGCGGCTGTTCAGTGAGGCGAGCTCAGGGAAGCGACCGATGTGCATAAACCCTTGTTAAAAATTCTAGCTTCTGCCGTTATATGAGGCAGTGGCGATAACTACAGACAAAGGCGTGGTGGTGGTTTTTTGCCGGTGAGCGTTTTAAATCTGATGGAAAATGACGCTGTGCTATAGATCAGCTTCAAATGTGGTGGATGATCAGATGACGAATCACCTCAAGAAGCTCAAAGTGATTGCGCACCACAATATTTGTATGCGCGCCGAATGGTTGCAGATCTATTTCTCATCTCCTTCTCAAAGACTTTTTACTCTGGCTAAATGAACCCACCAAGCGATGTAAAACCTTTCTTCGTTCTCCTCGCATACCTTCTCTATATTTCGAGTTGTAATGCCAAGGGTCAACACCACCATCGATGTTTTCAGTCCTTTGATCGTCTATTCACCATTGATCAGCTGGCTCACGGGAAACGACACGGAGGATTCGCAAGGCGGCAGGTTGGTTATTCTTCAACCTAGGCCTTCTTTGCTCTGAAGTCAATGGCTGAATCTCGAAGGTATCAAGATGGTACTTTCATCGTATCATCAAAAAACGGTTCCGCGTCCTTTGCATTCAAAGGAACAGCTGTCTGGCTGTTCGGCGCGAAGAGGTCCAACCACGGCAATTACTCCGTGACTCTGGACGACGTTTCCCCATCCCAAGTATTTGACGGAAACAATGCAAATGGTAGAGGGACATTGTCGAAGTTTAAGTTATATGTTGACCGGACTTATAGGTGAATTTCGAACCCTTTTATACGGTGCTTCCGGATTGTCATTTGGTGACCACAAAGTGGTTATCACGAACCTCCTGACAAACGTCACCGAACCGTTCGTGGACCTTGACTTCGTTTGTGCAACGATTCAATCTACCGATTAACTGTTGATCATGATATCACCGCAGATCATACTCGAATCTGTGGTAGGCGATGACGACTCGGGTGGTTCGGATTCACCGTTGGCTACGACAATTGCCACTGTGTCGCGATCTTCAACATTATTCGAATTTGGTGGTACCGGATGGATAAATTCGCCATACAACCAATCATTTCAAGCAACAGACGGCATGTGCGTATTTCGGTACTCTCTCTATTGCATCGACTTAATGCTTTCGTCTCGTAGGTATACGTCGACGCCCGGGGATACTTTATTCTTTACATTTGAGGTGAGCAATTCTTCGTTGTCCGAGGGAAGATGACTTACTCTGGTCACACAGGGTAAGACCAATATGGCAGATTCAAAAACGGTTTATTTGATCGTTTCGATTCGCAGGGGAAGCCGTAACTGTCGTGGGCGCAGTGGGACCTCTTTGCGGTCAATACAATGTCAGTTTGGATAACTCCACCTCGACATCATACAACGGGTCAAGAGTTGAGCCAAACGCGGGACAAATCCTTTTCTACGCGAGTGGTCTCGAACATGGAATCCATAACCTACTTTTCACCAATCTACCACCAAGTTCAAAACCAGGTGTTATTTCCGGCGATTCGTTGCTTATTCAACAGATTGCAAATCAATCGACCAGCGTGGAAAGCACAATGTAAGGATCAAGATGCGATCAATGCAGTTTTCGCTGGTTCGGCGCGCTGAAAGTCATCATAGGCCTTCGTTCAACACCTCTGGTGCATCCGAACCCACCGTCGAGAAGAAAAGGGAGTGAGTCCGACAATGATGTTTTAATCGACAACATTAACATCAAAACACAAAGGCTGCCAAAGGGTCTGGGAATTGGAATCCTCAGCGGCGTTGTAGGTTTTGCCGTGGTGTTTATCATATTCCTAATTAAATACCGGGGACGACTGAAGGCTGGCCGCTGGTCACCAGAGGTACGAGGTTCTTGGTAACGACGAGATTTCGACGTCTGCTGGCCGTCGTCGGGAAGTATACCCCGGGAACGAGTTTTAACTTCTTCACGTACGGTTTCCCTTCTATTTTGGCCTAGTTTGAGTAATGAACCTTGAGTTACAGATATTACCCGCCCTCCCAAAAGCGATTTGACGGAGCAATTGGACCATACCCCCGATTGGTATGTTACTGTTTGATATTTTTACCACTAGGAGGAGAATGAGGCTGGGGGAAATGGCGTATACATGTACTAGTAGTAGTTTTGAAGAAACTTGAAGATGTATATGTACGCGCGCCCGTTGCGAACGAACAATAGCGGATTGGTCCGGATCGTGAATAGTACAAGGACCGGCGTTGTGGACGCACTTAGGCGATGACTTCCAGCATTTGAACATCAGGAAGAAGATTATGGCTTATTTATATGGCTTCGTGGTGGTCACCGTGGAAGATAATCTCGATGGCGAATGCTGACCACCCAAAATAATGCAGAGTATTTTTGTAGAAGCGAATCAGAGCGGGTTGAAGTGCCTTGTCGCCATATCTCCCCGCTGTGATGATCATGGTCTGCATAGGAAGTTGTTCAAGAACAGATCACGTCTCAGGCGATTTGACCTAAACAAGGGAAAATCCTGTATTGGAACGCACCGATCGCGTCGAGGAAGCGCGACGCGTAACGACGGGGTGGCGGTGCGGATGTTCGATACGCCTCCAACCCCCGTCCATCTCGAACACCGTCGCTTTTCTCATAAACAAACACCTTTCCATGGCAGCTCGGGCGTTGGACGGTCTCGGTTGCTCCTTCCTTCTCCTCCCCCACCCACGACGCGCTGCTGCTGGCACAGTCATCTTCACCGTAGATGCCAAAGGTGAACACCACCATCGACGTCTTCAGTCCCCTCATCACCTACTCTCCTTCAAATGGTTGGATTCCGGGAAATTTGACGGCGGACCCAAAGGGTAGACTGTACGTTTATAATCTCTTTTCGCTCAGGACATATCCTGATCGACAACTAGCTACCAGGATGGCACTTTTATCACCACGACAGTGAACGGTTCCACCGCCTCATTCTCCTTCGATGGTACTGGTATTTGGTTGTTCGGCGCAAAGAGAGGGAACCACGGAAACTACTCCGTAACATTGGATGGAAATACGAACACCTTCAGCGGCACTTCTGATACTGGTAAGTCCAATAATGATCATGCCCACTCTTGTATCTAACCAATCTTCCAGACGTTTTGCAAACACCTTTGTTCGGTGCCTCGAATCTGTCCCATGGTCTTCACAACATCGTTCTAACAAATGTTCCGCTGAGCTCAAGCCATGATTTTACGGACTTAGACTATGTATGGGACTCTGTCTACTCCGCGTAATTGACACCTGACACGATTTCAGATTATGGTCGAGGCTATGGTCGGAGACGACGATACAAGCCAAACTCTTTCGACGGCGACGATAGTATCACAGTCTTCCACCTTATTTTCATTGGGAAATCATTGGGAAAACATGAACACCAATCAATCGTTTCAAGCACCGGATGGGATGTGAGTGCGCTGTGTTAAAAATCGTTAACCTTTTCTCTTAACACTTTCATCAGGTACACTTCCTTAGCTGGAGATACGCTTTCTGTTAGTTTCGAGGTGAGACCAACTCTGCATTGATCCCTTTGGGGAGTAAAAACTGACTCGAACTCAAGGGTGCGTTTAACAGAATAGCTTCGATGATTTAAATCTCATCGCTTGTAGGAGAAGCTGTGACTATTTTGGGCGCCGTAGGACCTCTTTACGGACAATATAATGTCACTCTGGACGGCTCTCCCCCTACAACTTACAACGCATCCAGCTCGGAAGTAAACACGGGACAAGTGCTTTTCTACGCTAGTGGTCTCTCGTCCTCTCCTCACACCCTGCTCTTGACCAACTTGGCATCGAATTCAAGCTCCGGGAGTCTCCAAACTTCACTCCTTGTACAACAAATTATGAATCAGTCGGCCGTCGTCCCTCCTGTAAAGTGAGAACTAAGTCTTTAACTGTGTTCTGAACTCATTTATTAATTCACATTACAGGACCACTGCGAACACTACCCTTGCTTCATCTCCGCCTCAAAGCTCGAAAAAATCAAGCAGGTACTTCTGACGTCCAAATGATTCAAAGAATTCGGCTGACTTTTTTTAGTCTCTCATCTGGCCTGGCGAGCGGTCTCGTTAGCGCAGTGGTGGTATTCTTGCTCATATTTGCCGCCTTGCTTTTGTGTCGTAGAAGGCGGCTTCGTTCTAAAGGAATGGTTAGGATCGGAAGTGGGAACCTTGAAAATGGCTCATATGGGTTCGACATCGATGGCCCCACCCCCTCTTTTGCGAAAGCTATCCCAGACAAACCCAAGCCAGCCCCAATCTTACCGCCTCTCCCATCTTTCCGCCAGTCGTTCGCAGCTGGCATACGCCGGCAGATCTCTTCGTGGTACAACTCACGACATCGGGATTCCTCTGCAAATTACATCACGGCTTGGAACCCTCGCGCAGCTGTGCATGTCGTGCAGCTACCTCCTGTTTCCACTTCTTCGTCAGCACATCACTCGTCCGGAACGCATTCGCGTCGTGATCCAGAACGCTCGCGCAGACGCCGGCATCGCAAACATAAACGCGAGCGCGAACAGCGCGAAGAGCTTCGACTTCAGCGCGTCGCAGAAGCCCTGCAGTCGAGGTCGGCCGTAGCCGTGCCGGACGAAAGCAATGCCACCTCTTCCTCATCTCGCCGCCGGCGGAGGAGGAGACGCGAGCGCGAGCGCGACGCAAACAGTAGCACCAGTAACAGCAGCAGCGGGCGGCTATCAGGTCGTCTGCGCTCATTCCGCAACTCGCGCATCGTGAAAGCGGCGCGAAACCTGCATTTGGCAAAACCGGGCTCGAGCACGGGCGGGTCGACGTATGCGCCTACCATGTCGGGCTTGACGAGCGAAATTAGCGAACGACCGACAATGACGCTGTCGCCCATTTCGGAGGTATGGGAGCTGAGTTCGAGTTAGGCGAATGAAACGCTGATCATTTCTCCTTTCTGTTGCAGGTTCCTCCTCCAGTGCCTCCGATGCCTCAGGCATCTTCATCACGGACATTACTCATTGCGAATCAGACATAACCAAATCTCCATTCATTCAGGATCTTTCGACACTTCCAAAAGCTTTCCCTCCTTGCAAAATCGGGTTTTTAAATTCACTCTTGGACAATTTCAAACATAGCAAGTTTTCCAATTCAACTAAAGCACGTATGGATTTTAGAAATTTATTAGGCACGTACTATATAATATGATGCAGCACACAGTTAGGAATCTGTAAATGCCGAAAGCAGTTGTAAAGTAAGGAAGATTCCGAAGGAGCGACAGTGATCTCCAAAAACACAAGAATACCGGAATCTATAATTGAAAGTTATTGCTTTGCTCCCCCCGATTTCTATCTACATGTTGTCCAGGAAAGCTGTCATAGATAGTGTAATGGATACAATTCTGAAAATGAATTCAAACCAAGAAAGGTCGGAGACGTATGCGCAGAGGGACCACGGCAAGTCGCTATGAACTCGAGGTGACTGTCGGCTCAGGAGGGATGAGGAACTCCTTCACGAGCTCATACGTGAAGAACCTGTCACAGCAATCGTCATTAGCATACATCACGCAACGCGAGAGAGCAACTTACGAGGTGGCAATGCTTGGCGCGACTTTCACTTTGTGAGGAATTAGCATGCGTTAGGATTGAAGCAAGATGTTGACATACGCAAATTTGGCCAAAGACCTTTGTAAAGGCCAAGGGGGCCTTCTGTCCGAAGAATGCCTTTGAGTGCATCGATGGCACCCGTGTATCGGACGCCCAGAGCTGACATCCCAGCTACTTGCATTTTGCGACGCAGAACGTCACAAGGATATGTTATTGTTTGGGATATAGAGCCTGCGTGGCCATGATTAATTTCGCAATTTACCACATATAAAAGGACGAGTACGAACCGGCAAGTGCACCACACGAAAGCTTTCTGGCAACACTGTTGTTTCCTGGTGGAGTAAGAACTCCTCTAAGTCCCTCGTATGCTGCGAAATTAATTCCGACGTAAGGTGCAACTCCGAATGCTGTTGCGGGGAGTCCTCGGTATAGAGCTAGGAATCCTCCTTCCTCACGCATGACCTTCTGGGTCATACCCCACATAGTGAGATGCGATCGAGGTTTTGTAATGAAATCCCATATATGTGATGTAGATTTTGAAGAATTTGTCGCAGATTGGGAAGAGATGCTGGAGGAGTGGTATGCGGAAGATAACGGGAGGCGAGAGAGAGTGGCGGAAGGAGGAGCGCTGGAGGTCGGCGCGGTTGCCCGAGAGGGTTGGGGGGCGGCGTTCGCAGTGAAGTGGCCTATCGATGCTGTGGCAATCGACAAGCGTGAACGAACGAGATCTAGAGGATATGTAGAGCCTGGTCGTACAATTAAGTCAGATGTTCGCTGGTAAGTGCTCATCAACGTACAGACTGAGGTGATTCCGGCGAGAGCACCACTCAATAGTCGAGTTGGCGTATCTAATGGCTTTCCAGTATACGAAACGAGTCCCTATTGATGAATATGTTAGACTATGAAATACGAAAGAAATCCGTACGACGCACCTTCTTGAGTTGTTCATAGGTTGTGAACTGGACGGCGCTGTACGGAATAATACGTATGCAATTGATGCCGTTTCCTCGCATGAATCCTCGGAAGCCTTCCTCTTTCCACATGCGCACCAAGCTTTTCCATACTCCACGGTATTGGTTGTCCGTTGAAGGAGGTTGGATCTGTCTGTGTCATGGTCAGATAAGTGCCAGCGCCGTGACTAAAATCGCCACGAAATTGTAAGATAAATAGTTCGAAAACGTACTGTATAATCTTTAGGCGTTCCAACGGGCTCACGACTGTTCGAGAGGCAGCACCTGCGACGCCACCCGCTATGAAGTACGAGGAAACCTGCGGGCTGAGGAAGGGCTGTTTGGGCTTCGTGGACGTCGATGACGGCGACGATGTGCCCGACGTCGACGATGATTCTTTGTCTCGCGAGCTCGAGGGCGACGGAGAGGAGTTGTTGGACGACATGGTCGTCGAGATGAAAGTGCTACCTGGAAGCAAACATACACGCAGAACGCAGCGAGGAAAGGGAAAGCGGCAGAGAGCAAAAAGACCGCTCAATCCGGAAACCTTTGGCTGGACATTTTCACGTGGCAGTGTGGCGCACTCACCGCCATTGGCTCCTCCTCCTTCCTCTTTCGGTCTGCTTTGCTCCTTCGAGCCGGTTTCCTCCAAGTTGCTGCAGGAGAATAAACAGAAAAAAATAGAAGAGATCATCGGAAGATAAGAACCTGTAGCAACGAGAAATTTCGCGTGATGATAGTAGTCGACAAGACTGTGTATCTGCGTACAATGAATATGATTGCGCGTAGATCTTCGTCTTCCCTGGCTCACTTGGACGCCGCTGTGTCCAAGATCGGGACATTGTCAGACATTTTCTCAGACGCAAGGGAAGGCGATAAGTTTTTCTTGAATAAAGATTAGTGTTTTTTCTGCGCATGCTGTTTTGGGAAAGTTGTGGGTCCATGCTTACTCTGTGCTTCGGTTACGGCAGCCTTACGGCCGTTCCCGCGTCGTCGATCTGCACCGAAGGCAAACGGGGAATCGCTTTGTCCAATTTTTTTCAGTTTCGTAGGTCGAACAAAGATGTCTGATTGATAAGTGATCCATCGTCAAAGGATGGGTGTGAGAGAGAAAAACATGAGTGCAACCACGCGAAACCTGCGCCAGACAGTGATGTATCTTCCTCATTCGGACGCATTTGAGACAGATATACATATTACCGATACATCTCTCAAATTCTAAAAGGCTTTGTGCTCTTCGATCTGTACGATCATCTTGTCGACGTTTTGCTTTTACTCAACTTTTTGCGCGTAACATTTAGAAAAGGCACGGCAATTCGGGATCACGGGGGGTCCGAACTCGTTGCCGAAGCGCGGCTTGGGTGAGTCGTTGGCGCGACCACAGCGTCGTTACACGTTCTTTGCTACCGACCATCACCACCAAGCCACCATCTGCGAATCCCCACTGCGGATTGGGGCGGCCATTCCTTTCGTTTTCGAGGTCGTCGAGGGCGACGAGAAGTGGCGACGAGAGCAGTTTTTGTGGAGGGATCGACCCTGGTAAGTCCGTCGATGCCACCCATTCTTTACCGAGCTCGTGGTGGTCCAGCACATGTCTGCCTGCCTCGTCTTCGCTATCTACTCGGTCTTTGAAGCTGATCCTTTTACGTTGCAAATAGATTGCCTCTCAACAAAGATCTGAGCTGCCCATCAGCCAAACGAGTGATGCATCGTTCAGATCATTCGCGAAGGAGTTCGTCCTCCACACCCCGAGCCTCAGCGCAAGACCAGGCCAATGATGATTTTCGAGACAAGCACGGCGCCAGTGCTCGCTCCCAATCGCCGTCCGGCGTTTCGAAGGCTTTCGGGCTTGAGAATGCCTCCAAAGCCACGGACGGCTCACTTGCAGGTGCGTTGTTTCCGTCGTACGCGGCAAAACCGGCCACTAATTTGCATTATTCGACAGTTGTGTCTGGGCCAAATGCTAGTACTCGTGCCCAGTCCCACGCCGTAACCTCGAGTACGCTCCATCAGCAGAACGCCAGCCCCTCCAAAAGCAGTTTCTCCCCGTTCTCTCGATCCACCCGCTCCTCCTCTCCCTCGTACACGATGGGCCAAGTTCAGAGCGAGGTTCGCGGGCCATCTCCTTCGCCATCTCCCCAAGTCGAGTCCCAGCCTTCTTCAATGGGTCAGAAGCTTAGGCTCGCTTGGCCTGTGAGGAGAAAGAAGACGCTCGAGCCTGCATCCGCACTTGCTTCGCCCGTTTCTGCGCAGCCCAAGTCGAAGGAGCAGGTTCTGAGCCCATCGTCCATTTCACCGCAACCCTCCTTGTCCTCCTCCCCTGCCTCCAGCGCTCACTCTCACGATGATCAGGGACGTGCAAAGAACAGGACATCCGCAAAGCATCTGGCTTCCCAATTCGCCTCTAATGCCCTAATGGCAATGAAGGGGAAGCGGAACGCTTCTTCGACCTCGGTGTCAACACCCGCCTCTCCTGCCCTGGATGCTCAAACCCCTCCTCCGTTGCCTCCCAAACCTCTGGCGTCAAGATTATCGACATCGAGCCAGAGAAGCACATCCGTCGACAGCCATGAGCAAAACGAAACGGAACAGAGAATAGAAAATCTTGCTCTTCCAACTTCGATCTCATTAAAGGGAGACGTTTCTCAAGTTTCTTGCGAAGGGCAAGCTACGGAGCGTAGTGCGAGTCCTTCCTCGAACCTGCAAAAGGATGTAGAAGTCTCAGAAGGCGAAAAGGCGGATATTACGACCCCGACGGGTGATGTTTCTAGGGTTCCTAGTACTCGAAAACGGGAACGAAAGGGAGAGGAGGAAAAGGCAAATGCTGACGATTGGAGGAAGAGCGATTCCACTTTAAGGACTGTGCGGCTCGTTGGGCCAGGGGGAATGCCTGTCGGAGCTCGGACACCTCGTCCTCTCTCTCTAGCAGAGTCTACGAATTCAGGGAGCACGGTCCAGGCAACAAATATTATAGGGACAAACGCTGGAAAGCGGTTGAGTGCTTTAATCATGGATGCCGACTTTGGAATGCCGGAAGTCGATAGCGAGGATGACGACGACGAAGTTCTTGTCCCTCGCAACTTCGGAATTGATCTTGGAAGGAAGAGCTCAGACGTCAAACCTATGCCCCGGTCAGAAACGACCCCTACTGGTGCAGTTCCCCCTTCAACGAATCGCCTCCGTCGCCAGTCAGGTACTTCTTCTCCTCAATCTTCGCCTTGCCCTTCGCCAGCTCCGGGGAAAATCAGTAAACTCGTCAAGGCTGCGAGGCGTGGGTCGAATAGCATTACAGGCCGCTTTTCACCTTCGCCACGTAGAGGAGATGGAACGCGGGAGAACATGTATCCCGACAGTGATCACGACGCAGCAGTGAGTGGTTCGGAATCAGAGGCGATGTCGTCAAACTCTTTGGATTGCGCCCCATCGGCGAGCTCCTCGACGACCTCAGTCACTTCGTCCCCTAGTTCGAACTCGAAGGACACTGGCTCTTTGGCTTCCTCCGCCTTCGATCAATACAGCTACTCACCCGCCGAGACACCAGGATCTTTTCAGTCTCGAGGGGACAACGCGACTGAATTACACCCGTGGGTCACGTCCCCAAAAGCATCGGAATCATCCACTTCCCTTTCCGCTTCAACATCATCGAGTAGCCATGGATATGGACATATCCCGACGGACAAGACTCAAATCAGCTCACCTTCCGCACCCCAAGAGAATACATCTTCCTCGATGGCAGCTCCGTTCAAAGCAGAAGCTCCCCGTAGTCGTGTTCCTTCAACACAACCGTCAAGAGGTCTTCGCCAGACAGCCGTCAGCTTGACTAGCGCTTCGGCGGGTTTCGCGAAAGGGTTCGGAAAGAGGGCGGTCGATAAACTGGGTAAGGCGCTCAGTGGCAGCTCGACCAATGTATCGAGTGCGGGATCTGGCGGGGAATCGAGTGTTCCTTCATCGTTCCATTTCGGAGTAGACAGGTCAGGACATTCATCTAGTCGATCCGCTTCAGGGACACACCACAAGGCGTCATACGGTTCCAGCGGATCAGAATCACACCACGGTGACTTACAGCGACAGAAGAAGAAGCACGGTTTGAAGAAAGGGAGAACACCCAATGCACCGTCGGGGACATGGAGTGTCGCTTCGTCAGACTCTGAAGCTGTATCCAACCATCCTGGCATGAACATGGGTTACATGGTTCGCCGTCCTTTCCGACCGGGTCAGGGAGGGCTTGTCTTTGGTCGAAATCTTGCAGACTGTGTGCGAGAGACAGCAGTCAAGCCGGGGACTATTGGTGTGATGCCCATTGGCAAAGACCAGAAGAGAGCTAGCCGTATGTCCGTAGGGGAGGCTGAGGCAGCCCGCAATCGTGTACTTGAGGAAAGGCACATACCTGCTCTCGTTGCTCGATGTGCACAACATATCGAGAAATGGGGAATCCAAGAGGAAGGCCTTTTCAGGTACGTTGATGACGGTTCAGCTTATGTTTTATTTGATTTATTCATTTTTTTTTCATTTGTAGGGTATCTGGGCGAGCCTCTCATATATCCAAGTTGCGCGCAGAGTTCGATTCTGGAGCTGACTACGATATGAGTGAATGCGGTCCATCTGACCTTGATCCTCACGCTGTCGCCTCGGTCTTGAAGGCTTACCTTCGGGAGCGTACGTCTGTTGTCCTTTTTTATCGTGTACAAATGTTGAACTTTTCTTAAGTACCAGAGCCGTTGTTGACGAGGGCCCTCATGCCATTGTTCGAGGAGGCCATGTATCAAGAGAACTCACTGGCAGAAACTCAGCAGAATGCAGCCGACCAGGCCAGAGCTTTGGGCGCGAAGGGCAGCTTACCTCAAATCAGGAAGCCTCCATCTCTCTCCACTTTCGCCGTCCCGGTTTTCATGCCACGAACGCCCTCCCAATCACTTATTAACGCTTTTGCTTCGCTCATTGCACGCCTTCCTCTGGAGAACCGAGATCTCGTGCGTACTGTCGTCGACTTAATAATGGCGACCGCAAGAAGGAGCAAGGAGACGAAAATGCCTTTGAGCAATTTACTCCTCGTCTTCTGCCCCAGTCTTGCTATGAGTCCTCCCCTCTTACGACTACTGTGCGAGGGCGAGGGTATATGGGACGGTCCTATTCAATCAGAGGCACTTGTCGAAGAAGACAGCATTAGTGGTGATGAAGAGGGTAGCGTGGATTCCGATGTGGATGATTTCGAAACACAGGATGGAGACGAAGCGGACGACGACGCGGAGAAGCATAGTAATCAGGACATTGTGGTGGAATGCAGTTCAACGGAAGAGCATGGCAAAGCACGACCTCGGTCGCGTACAACTCCAGGCCGTGCTCGAGTTGCTACTATTTATCTCCCGACGAGCCCGAGGGATGTCCAACCCCGCTTCGTTTCTGACAACTTGGTTCAATCCAATGTCTCTGAGGATAAGCACGCCTCGCAGAAGAGTGCAACTTCTTCCACCGGACGATCACAAATCGACGCATCTAACTCGTACAACTCGTCTGTATCCACTCCTTATTCGCCGCCACCTCTCACTTCGGATTCCGACTCTCTCGGCACTCCCGCGTCATCGAACACCGACGACCTTCCGTCGGAAAGCGAGCACGGGCAGACGACGTCCACCCCCGGAACAGCGATTGCTAATCTTACCCCTCGGGCTCAATCCGACCTACCGTCCCCTCGCAAGATCAGAAAATCAAGCATTGGAAACCCAATCGCATTTCCCGCTGTTGCTGGCAGCGCACCAGTCACCCCAGTCGAGTTCCTACCTGCATTGCGGTTGTCATCATATTCCTCTTCGAGTCCCGAGTTAGGTCCCGAGGATAGCGCTCGAAGGAAGACCAAGATCTCACTTCAGGATCTTTTACCCAAGCGATCGTTGTCGTCGTTGTTGGGTCGGTCGCCTACTACTCCGGATTCTACGAGGTCGTTCAGTACACCCCCAGCTCAGACTCGCATTAGTGCTACACCTCCCGTTCTCGATTTCAGCTTGAATCAATCTCCCATCAAGTTGGACCTTGATTTCGCGGATTCAGATTTCTCCGTTGGTCGTTCTGATCGTGAGGTAGCGAAGTCGAGGCGCGGCGACGGAAGCTCTGTGCCTCGACTTGACGTACCCATCATCAGTTCCTCGAATAGTCAAGATTCGGACCCCATGAAGAGCGCAGTTTCGACGAGTTCGACCTCCTCTGGAGTCTTCTACACGCCCCCGACGTCGTATCGGAAACTGACACATACGCATAGCGAGGCTTCGCTCAATTCGACAGGGTCCTATAGCCTCTTAGAGTTTGGGTTCAAGAAGGAGAACCTCGGGGACGGAATAGACGATAGCGATGATTGGGCCAGGAGTGTTCTGGCTGCTACGACTGATAGCAAGGGTGGACAGTGATTCGGATTTCTGCAATTTCTTTCTTTGCATGCTGCTTTCTTGTTTATCATCAATAGTTTATTTGATACTATGCTTCGCACTCACTTACACTCACATCAGCTATACTGCATTTCACGGTTTAATATGGTTTAGTTATAGGAAACATTTTCTCATTTCATGTTGCCAAATGCTCAATGGATCTGGAGTTCATTCGCATGTAACGTTCCTTCATGTTGTTTTTTGCATTACATGTAGTCCACAAATTCCGAATCGGATTTTCGCTTTGCAATTCGCTGAGGGACCGAAGAGGTGGCTGAAAGGGGAAATTACAGTTGCAGGTGTGCGGCTGTCATGCGGATGACGCAGGCTTTCCAATTTATACCGTCTCCAACGGTCTGTCGCAGTCCGACGTAGAGCCCGTCCCAGCTCCATCCGATTACAAAAGGAAAATGGCAGTCAAACCGAGCAGGTAGCTTCAGTTTTCTACTCGCCTTCGCCATGGCAGACTCAGACGCAACGCTCGACCGCGAACAGGATCGTAAAGGCGGTAGCAGATCGAGGCCCGTGTCAGAGAGCACGGCCGCGATGCAGAATATGGAGATCGAGGACGAAGAGACAGAACCGGAGAAGTTCAAGGCGGGATTCTTCGACAAGGATCCGTACACGACCGAGCAGAGGAAGATATATCTGAAGATTATGGCCATGGGCTCGTTCTTGACTATCTTGGTCGTGTTCTGCGTGTTGAGCATCTATTGGGGGAGCTTGTGGCAGGCGACGTCGAAAATCAGTAAGATGAATGGGTGGATTGTGGTGCGTTTAATTTGCGCGTGTGTTGTTGTTGCTCCTAAGCAAATCGCTGATTTGATTTTTTTTTTCGTTAGGACTTTGACGGAGGAGCTATGGGCGAGGTCGTTCGCGAGACACTTTTGAACGCGACCGGTCCGCCAGAGGTACTCAAGTGGGAAGTCGTCGATCCTTCGCAGTTTTCGAATGGCCCGTCGGATTTGGAGAAAGCTATCGTTGATGAGCGCGCTTGGGTCATAGTGTCAAGTACGTCGTATCCAGTTATAAATTTGTCTCAATCTAACTCTTCTGTCATCGACAGTCAATCCAGGGTTTTCGGCAGAATTATCACAAGCCATTGCGAACGCAAACGCGTCTTATAATGGAACACTTGCTGTGACTGCGTACTCCGAAGAAGCGCGTAACGAAAATAGCTAGTGAGTTGCTTCGAATCAAGCGTAAATCTTGCAACTAAAATTGGCTCATTCGCCTCGAAGTCCTTTAGTGATTGTACCGCAAGTACGTACTAAATAATCCGTATTTTGCCGGGGTGCTTACCTTGGCTCGACATAGATCAATGAACCACTCACCAAAGCATCACAAACGTTCGCGACCCAAAACGCCGAACGAGTTGCTTCGAACGCCTCGATTAACTTCCAGAACTTATTGGCATCGGCGCCGGGAACATTGACGAACCCTATGTTCTTCACAATCAACAACGTTCGGCCCTTTGACGTCCCAGTGTAAGTTCTCCAGCATGCTTTATGAAGACCATGGGTTAACAGAAATTTCAGAGCAACTGCTATAGATTTTGTTGGGTTAATCTATCTTTTGATACTTTCTGTGCGTCATTCTATCATTTTCCCCCTTGATACTCCCTCACTCAAGCCTATTCTAGTTCATTATCGCTGTAAGGGTCGATCGCGAGCTTCTTCTTGCGCATATATTTACCTCCTTTGGTCTTTCAGATGATGAACTTCAACGCTCGAGTGGTTCGTTCGGGTCTAAATCGACATCTTCGAACAACCGCGCTACTGAGGCTTAGACTAATATCTCCTTTCATAACTTATTTCGTTATTTCGGTGAGAAGACACCAAATTTTCCCATTTAGTTTATTGACGTCACTCTTTTCGTAGTTCTTCTACTCTCTACTGGATCTCGCATTCCAAGTGCCCTTCCGTCGATTGTAAGCACTCCATTACGTCCAACGATGCTACGGCTCACTTTGTAATGTAGTTTCGGCGGTTGGGGCTTTATCATCATCTGGATGGTCAATTGGATGGGCATGTGCGCTCTGTCAGTGATAACTTTCATCTCAGTCTCGCTGCCCAAGGTTCTGACTTCCTTCTTATTGTCAGTGGCTTCGCCATGGAGGCAATGATAACCCTTCTCACTCCGGCATTCGTGCCGTTCTTCCTCGTGTTATGGATAATCAGTGAGTTTCTGTTTGCTGCTGCGCACATGAATGTGTGATGCACATGTGATGGTCAAGAATTCCAAGTGCTTATGCGTTCATATAGCAAATGTATCCGTCTCGTTCTTCCCGATAGAAATGCTGCCTGGCGTTTTCCGCTACGGCTATGCGATGCCGTTCTACCAGGTGTCGAGGACGGTGCGAGCGGTCATCTTCGGGACTCGGAATCAAAGTGCGCAGCATCCTTTTTGTTCTCCTTCTACTTTCGACTGACTTGAATCAATCTTCGTCTATCTTCCTTGATAGTTGGCTTGAATTTTGGTATCCTGTTCGCCTGGATCGCACTATCAATGGTGACGATTCCCCTCATCCAGTCGATCCTTCACCGGCGAATGAAGCAACAGCACCACGAAGCTCTCATGAACCAAAACAACAATTTAGAGAAGGGTCGGCCGTGACGGAGGACTCTTAGTTAATGCTGAGTGGAATATTTTTAGAAAACATACAATACTTCCTGCTTAACTTCACGCACCACATTCAAGTTCACACATTATTCCATACCCGCCTATATTGTCTACACAAGATTCCAACAATGCTAATGACCTTTCACGCCTTTCCATGAGACTGACTAAGCAAACAAGCAGGCATCCATGGGAAGAGAGCGAGAGTGCATGCGAACTGCTTCGTCGATCATTTTTGCTCGGAAATAGAGCGCTCTCACAGCACTCGCGCAGTCACATAACAGTGCAGAGAACGTCGAACGATCAACGTAATGGTACAGGCGATCACCCAAACACGAGCAGGGAAGCAGCAAGCGCAGCGGCGAAGAAGGCACTAGCGGACATCCTCCACCCTCGAGAAGACTGAGACTCCGGCAGCGCGTGTGCCGACGCGGGTTTGTGGTATGTGTGTGGTGCTAATAATGTTGTCGACATCTGCTTGGCGGGGCTGCGCGGGGATGGGATGCGAGCTCTGTTTTTCTCAAGGGCAGGGGATACTTATACGCTTCATCTGTCCCCGGGAGCGAATGTGGACCCCTCACAACCGACCCCTTCCTCCTCACCCTCGCAGTCCGAGTCCGCGACGGTGCCTCCTCCTCCATCCTAACCTTGCCTAGGTGTGCCCTAGGTTGCACTGGGGCAGAGTTCGCCGCTATGACCGCTTCGACGACACATCTCGACATGGGGAAACGCATCGCACTCTCGGTGCTCATCGCATCAATTGCACCCTCCATCGTCGCACAGAATAATTGCGATGAGTACGTTCTCTTCTCCGAAATGTAGCATTTTTTGCATCGCGAACTGACTTCGAGTTGTTCATCTTCATCCTCGAGTAGCAGTGACTCCGACTCAAGCTCTGATTCAGATAGCGATTCAGATAATAATCACTCGAATATCAGTCAGCATAACGGAGCTGTCAGCGTCACTGGAATCACTACTAGTAGGACGAGCACTGCGAGCATATGCACTCATACGGGGTCGCATGGTGGAGGCGGTTCGCACTCTGGCTCTGGTACTCGTACTGGTACAATGCTACCAGCCTCGCTGACTGGGACGATAACGAGCTCAGCGGGATTAGCGACAAGTTCTTCACTACAGACGAGTCACAATCTGACTGAAGACAAACATCTCGGGGGAGGTGCGATAGCAGGGACGATTGTTGGAATTTGTAGGTTATCTCAATATTTCTCTGATTTTGGGGTTGATCAAATTATTCATTTGATATTCGATAGTGGTGGCCCTACTATTGATGGCGTTGCTTGCATGTTTTCTAAGGCGGCGACGGCGGCGACAGATGTATCTCGCGGATAAGAGTGCTCTCAGGCGACGAGGGGGCCTCCTCGCAGCGATGGAAGAGGTTAATACAGGAGGGCATGATCGTAATGCACACCTCGAGGATGGAAAGGAACTTCCTTCAAACCCACAGCCGGAACAACAGCAACAGCAGGTCACCATGAGGAATATCGGACATGGTATGGATTTTCATATTTTCTACAAATTTAAAGTCATCGATCTGATTTCGACAGGCAACGCAGACGATAGAAATACTATGGTGTCCATGACCCAGCATGGGTCTACTTTGTTATCATATGTACCTTCTGACCCACCCACCTCCTCGACACCTACGGACTCATCGGTTTCGAACCACAGTCATGACAGATCGTCATACGCCGTCCCCCCGTCCCTTCATACTGTCCCAGAATCGGCAGTCAACATAATGAACATTGCGGAAAGCTCGGCGACGCATGATGGTCTCGTATCTCATCAGAAGGAACTTGAAGCAAGTTTACATCCAGAAGGGCTCGATAATGGATCAGGATCACACTTAGACGACGTAGTGGACCCTCCGCCTCAGTACAAGGAAATATTGTAATTATGAATCTCAGTAGTTTAGTCACATCTTCGTTCATTAGCAAGCATCTCTTTGTCTTGTTACTTGTAATTCGTTCTTTGGGGAATCGATGTGTTTTCTACCCAGAGTTCGTTCGTTGCCTTCGATAGTCGGAAAAGCTAGATACAGTAGCGTTTGAAAGTGCAGCTCCAGACCGAAAAATCCCCGAGATATCATTCGACCATACGGTGTTCGAGAGAAGAGAATAACGCCAGCCATTTCGAGATCTTTTGTTCGAGATAGCGTAATAGAGGGTTGACCGGTTTTGAGCCGCTCGCTTGACCGCCAGAATTAGATTGACGAGCTGATGCGATGACCTCGATTTCGGCCTTTCGTCTTGTATGAAGCATCTGAGTTAGTTCATGCCTATGAGGTGAATATGCAGCATAGAAATAGATGGTAAAGTCGGAATTTGTGATTTAGATACCTCAAAGAACCTGTGAGCGGGATGTCGGGCGAGCAGAGCATCGAAAGCGCCTTTTCCAAACGATGTAAAGATAAATTTATCGAATTTTAGGATCGCAAAAGGACGAACCTTCTTGTGATCATGTACGGTTATGGGTAACATCGCGTCTCTGTCGATGCCCATCCTTGAAGTAATTGAAGCTGTCAGACATCTAAGAAATAGTCGACCATTTGAACGTACTCGAAGATATCAGCAGCGGAGACGCCCATCCATTGCACCCGGCGAGCAGCTAATCCTTCATTCTGGTGTTTCATGCTCTTGCTTCCGTATTTGTATGTCAAAGCGATGTCGATTCCGTACGGATCAGCGTCCACTAGAGCCATGATGGGTATCCTGCGAGAAGTTAAGTGGATGCATCGGTTGCATGGAGATTATGGCGCATATACGTTGATGGCAAATTGTCTGAAAGAGCTTTTACGAGCTGTCTGGTGGCTACGTCGGGGTAACCTTTGCCCTACGCTCGACATTTGGAATTTCAAGACAGAATCAAGATAGTGGTGTGTGTGTATCTCACCGTAATGAGAAGACCCCGGCCAGGTAAAGACTCGTTGCGCGCGAATCCTGACCCACAAAGGGTCTGAAATACCGCCTAGATCGATTCACGTTCAACCGTCGGAGTCCCGGTTGCAAGAGTTACGCACATCTTTCTCCACTATAAGTACCCATGAGACGTTCTCAACAAATTTGAAGTTTGCTATTTCTTCCCCGACAGGTATGAGGGAAGGCTGCGGTAGCATTTACTAATAAAATATTATCACTTCTTCAATGAAACATACCTCAAAATCCTGACCCCAGATTTCATCGCCATTATGAAGCGATAGTCGGAGGCAAGAGCCACAGAAGAGTCCTTTTGCTGAAGCTCGCTGGAATACATAGCGCATTGATTAAATTCAATTTTGATAGCACGCATATACTCACAATATTGAGGTCGGCTCGCGTGACGTCAATCGTGGCTGCCAAATCGTCAACAAGCTTCGGAGCTGGGATCAAAGCTGCGTGTAGTTTCGAGTAAGAGTATAACGTACAGAGTTGACAATCGCTTGAGACTTGAAAAGGGCCACGTCTCGATAGTATATATCGCTGTTTCATCATCAACGGCGATATCTTCTTCGACTTAGATCGATGTCACCGTTTTGTCACTGGCGCATCGTTTACTAGAGCTTCGTGGGATAGGTCGACCACACGAAGCAGTTGGGCTGCTATCCTGTTCAGAAACATAATCCAAGCGAGTGCAGTTCCTGACCTATGGGTTTTATACTGGGACCTTTAGACCTTTTAGGGAACTGTAACGTTCGACATTGGGACCTGTAGGTCCTATCTGCGAGCTCGAGAGAGATATGACGCTTTCTACCCTTAGCGTTTGTGGCGTCTTGATCATCGTCGTGTTCGTCGCGATCACGCTCAGATAGGGCGTTGTTCAGTTGGGAGAGAAAGGACAGCGCGAGATTCTCGAGGAGCTCGATGGATTCGAGCCTCAAGACGACAGAGTTTAGTATAGCATCATTTTTAATACATATTGGTTACTCACCTTTTGCTTTCTCTATCCGGCCCTTCTTCAGCAAAACCGTCTTCGTCGTCACCATCCTCAACGTTCTCATTCCCAAAAACGTCCATCGATTCGGCTACATTAAGCATAGGCTGAATTTCTTGACAGTATCCTGTCTCAGATTCCTCTGTTAGCATTGACGTCAAATGGGTCAGTGACGAGGTGCGCGAGAGTCGTCGTGGTTCGAAGGAAAGGGACGTTTCGAGCGCGAAGGACGCGTTCGCGCACGTGTGGTAGCGCTGACAAATCACCTGAGGAATGAAAATTCGATTTACGTGGCAATTTACGTAGAAGAAATTCAACGACGACCAGAGCGATGGGCGGTTGTGGATTTTATCGAACGCTTTCTCTTCAATTTTGTGAATTTGCTGTGTTTTGAGATGGAGTCAAGGTGACTGTATGCGTGACTCCGATTGAGTCGAACGTTCTATGACTTGGAAAGGACCAGTTCAAATTCAACTGTCCCGCTCCCGCCATCCACCGAATGAAACCCAGGATATCTCAGCTTCCCTCATCTCCGCTCTAAGATGACTACATTACGGTCTTTCCAAGACGAAATAGAGAACATACACGCGCGCGAAACGGCAAAGCAGCGAGCCATCGCGAATGCCACGGCTACTTCATCTGTAGCTTCGACGTCGATCCGGAATGACTCCCATCGACGAGATCATCCCGACAAAGAGAATCGCAGACCCCCGCTGCCGACGGCCGACGCTGCTGGCCCTGCAATCGATGGCTCGGAGCTCGCCAAACAACACCCTCCAGCCGAGGCGGACTTCGACCCGGAGGACGATCGACGTCTTCAGGTGCCTCGCGTTGCTTTTGACTTTCATGTTCATATTCACGACATCCTTTTAGGAGCTGCTTTTGACGGATCGCAAAGATGACTATAGTGCCGCTCGAGACATCATCGCGGGCCTGCTCACTCGTAATCGGGGCGAATGTCTAGTGAGGTTGGGTGCACACCCTCCACACCCTGCTCTGTTCTCGGGAGAGTTGAATGGTGCCACGGAGTCAGACGAATGGATAGGAGTACATCGCACCAAAGACGAAATGGAGACATTATGTGCTCGTATCACCCGAGCTACCGAAGAAGTGGGTGGAAAAGTGCGTTCGTAATAGCATCTGTATTCTTCATCCACCTAACTTAACACCATCTTACAGGTTGCTACACTTTACCCCTTCTCTGGAGATCGATTACGAACCACTCTTCTGTTGAGACTCCCGCCTCAAAGTGTAGAAGCCACACCTGAAGTGCGAGTGGCAGTTGTTGGCAACGTGGACAGTGGAAAATCTACAACGCTCGGCGTTTTGACGAGAGGTGCGCAAAGCCTGGTTCTTCAAAGAGACGCGGTTTGTGACGATTTGCAATATAAGGTGGATTGGATGATGGCAGGGGGCGAGCTCGGGTGACGTTATTCCGCCACAAACACGAAATCGAGACAGGTCGAACGTCTTCAGTGGGCATGGAGGTATGACTTTAGTTCTCATACGTCGGCGTTTAATGTTCATTTGTTCAGATATTGGGCTTTGCTCCAACTGGAGAACCAATATTGCCAGCTTCCTTACAGCTTCCTGTGGCGAGCCCAAACGGTTCCAAGGAGACGGAGACGGGACGTCGAGAGAAGTTAGGTTGGGAAGAGATTGCGATTCAGTCGGCCAAGGTTGTCTCGTTCATCGGTGAGTCCGTTGCTTCGTTACAAGAACACATCTACATTCCCGAGTACAGACTTAGCTGGGCACGAGAAGTACTTGAAGACGACGCTTTATGGATTGACATCCGGCGCTCCATCTTGTGTTATGCTGATGGTGGGAGGTAACGCCGGGTTAATCGGGATGTCGAAAGAACATCTAGCAATTTCGCTAGCTTTGAACGTGCCAGTCATAGTATGCATAACGAAGGTAACATCTACGAATCAACTCGAGTCAAAATCTTATCCTGACGTTACGAAAAGATCGACATGACTCCTGCAAACGTTCTTGCGGAGACGGTCAAGCAGGTGGTCAAGATTCTCAAGAGCCCAGGATGTAGGAAGACCCCTGTTTTCGTGAAGTCTTTAGAGGCTTCTGTGGAGCTGTCGCAAACATTTGCGAAGGAAAGGTATGAATGTACGAAGATAATTAAATTGATTACCCACACCATCATCACCAGATTATGCCCGATCTTCCAGCTTTCTAATGTCACAGGGGAGGGCCTCGACTTCCTTCGGACGTTCTTGAATCTGCTTCCTTCGAGCGAAGGAGACACTGCGAAGTTCGCTGCCGACCAGCCGCTCGAGGTGAGTTGCCACCTATCTTGGGAATGAGGGATGATGCCATCGATTAAACATTAGTACTCTGTAACGGAAGTGTGGTCTGTTCCGTATGTGGGTACTGTAGTGAACGGTATCATGAACGCTGGGCATGTCAATGCTGGAGATGCGATATTTCTTGGACCCGATGAGAATGGTACGTGCTTGAATCGATGAGCTGTATACCTCCTAAAAGATTCTTCAGGGAATTGGCACACGTCCGCTATCAAGAGCATTCAACGGAAACGGTAAGTGATTGAGAAAGTACGAATATTCCTTTTCTCAGTGCATAATGATTCCCAGAGCTCCAGTGGGTTCTGCAGATGCTGGGCAATGTGTATCCTTTGCTCTGAAGCGAATGCGGCGAAATGCGGTCAGGAAGGGAATGGTCATCGTGGCAAAGACGGAAGTTCCTCCCAAAGGTATGCGGTAATATCGAGCTTCAATTCAATTTCCTATCTACTATCTTTCAATCTGTAGCTACGAGACGCTTTATGGGCCAGGTGCTCATATTATAGTGAGTGAAATGGTTCTACTATGCAGGCGCACACAGTAATATCTTCAAAAGCCACAACACAACTTTACAGAAGGGTTACCAGGTACGAAACTTCCGAATTCCATTTCGATTTGCTCTGACGTTTTTCCCAACAGGCTATGTTGCATTGTGGAGTACGTGATATCGTCCGCTGACCGATGTCGATTACACCTTTACTGATTTGTCTTTCAGGCTGTCCGCCAGACGGTTCGTATCGTCAACATGGACAATCCAAACGGCGTACTGCGTACTGGTGACCGTGCAACAGTGGAGTTTGAATTTATCTCGCATCCAGAATTCATTAAGGAAGGCATGAAGCTTTTGTTCCGCGAAGGAAAGACTAAGGCGAGTCGGGTTCCATCGTTTCTCGCTCCCTTTCCTCATCGAAACTGCAGGGCCTTGGCGTAATAACAGAATTATTGTGACTTTGTAAATCTCGCTTCGACACACATTTTCGCTTTGTATCATGTACTTGCAATCCAACGAATGTACAATACAGAGCAGTGTACATTACAGCTGTACGATTAGTCATCCAACAAAGTGTCGTCATCATGATCGCAGCGGTTCTTCTTCTTGCTGCGAGCGCGCATGCGCATGTCTTCAGCATATGAACTCGTCTCCTCCTCTCAACCCACTACCACCACCAACGCTACCAGACGTATAGGTTCCAAGATTCCCGAGCAAAAGAACAAGACGAGGCTAAGCAAAGAAAGACTCTTTCTCCTCGCTTTCATCACTTTTTCAGCCAGTCTCGTTCTACTTGTTTACCGCGTCGGTAACTCGTTCTTCATTCCAAGTTCGAAGATACCCGTTGGAGAGATTGTGATGCAGTCGAAGTACAGCGTCGGATAGTAAGCCTCCTGTATAGATGAGCTCTTCGCCTCTGACGTCGCCTTGTAGTTTCGTCAACTGGTATGTTGAACTTCGATTCCGGTTTAAACGCTCGAATTTATTAAACCCGATTCAAGGGGCATTTATGGCAGAAAGTTTCCTCCCTCTTTGATCCCAGCGAATGATTTGACGTATGTACATCTGCACTCAATTTGTCATTGACTAAAGTTCCATCGATAGGCATATCCTTTATGCCTTCGCAAATGTGCGTCCCGACTCTGGGGAAGTACACCTGTCGGACGTCTGGGCAGACAAGGATATACATTATCCCGGCGACTCATGGGACGACTCTGGAAACAACCTGTACGGAAATTTCAAGGCCATCTACCTGTTGAAGAAAAAGCACAGGCATCTTAAACTTTTACTCTCGATTGGAGGGTGGACATATTCACCGTCATTCCATCCCGTTGTCGTGTCACCTTCTCATCGTGCGCGTTTTGTGGAGAGCTCTATAAAGCTCTTGGAAGATTATGGCTTGGATGGCTTGGACATTGACTACGAATACCCTAGCAACGACGAGCAGGCCAGAGGGTATGCTGCCTTGCTAAGGGAAATGAGGGAAGGCCTCGACAGGCATGCTCAAAGGAAGTCCGCTGACTATCGCTTCTTGCTGACCGTGCGCCCTCATTCTCTTAACTTTTTTGTTTTATATTTTGACTGGCGATTTTTTTTACCAGATCGCGGCGCCTTGCGGTCCTGATAATTACAAAAAGCTGCATGCTGCTGAAATGGACAGATACCTTGACTTCTGGAACCTGATGGCCTACGATTACTGTGAGTACCCGATGTGGTTCTCGATATATGCGGATGGAAGACTAATATCACCATAAGCTGGCTCTTGGGATAGCGTTGCGAACCATCAGGCGAACGTCTTCGGGGGACCCATCAGTACCTCAGAAGCAATCGCTTGGTATACTAATAACGGCGTGCCTCGCGATAAAATTGTCATAGGGATTCCATTGTACGGCCGAAGCTTCATGAACACGCAAGGTCCTGGAACACCATTTTCAGGACTGGGACCCGGTTCTTGGGAACAAGGCGTCTACGATTATCGCGCATTGCCACTCCCGAACTCGTATGTTCACAGAGACGACAAGACGCTCGCGAGCTGGTCGTACGATTATGACAAGAAGGAGATGATCAGCTTTGATACCGAGGAGGTAGGACGGTGGAAAGGTGAATGGATTAACCGCGAAGGGCTGAGAGGAAGCATGTTCTGGGAGCTCAGTGGGGACAAGGGCTCTGATCGGGACGGGATGGAAGGTGGCGAAGGTAAAACCCCTCAGCCCGGGCAGAGTTTAGTGAAAGTCGTGAAGGAAGCAATGGGTTCTTTGGACCAAAGTCCGAACTGGTTGAATTACGAAGGAAGTCAATTCGATAACATGAGGAAGGGGATGCAATAATCACAATATGTATATTAATCACAACCTGTAATCGTGACAGAGAGCAAAAGAGAAAGTCGATGATTTTGTTCTCCAAGCAATGAGAAAAGATAATTTAGTTTTCGAAAGTGGCAAAATATAATGCTGCAGCGGAGAATCGAACTCCGGGCGGGTCGAGATGTCACAGCTAAATGGCAACGACCCAGGTTACCACTACCCCACTGCAGCTTCGTTGACAAGGGTTGTACATGATATATCACTGTTGACAGCTAATGATCGTGATTGTCGGACCGATGCCACAAGCCCCGCCACCGCCGGCCATGCAGCGAACGCCTGTGTTGATGAACTGAAAATTTGTGCGATGACATTGCCCATCTCTTTCTCTTGCTCTCTCTCTCTTTGCTCCGTCAAGTAGCTGCGCGCGTTCGATATAGAGTACCCTCGACTTCGCACCGAAACTTAGACAAGGCGGAATCCATCCGGAAGGTGAGGGGGGTTTGGGGTGCCCTCTCGAAATCAATTAACTCAAATGGCTGTTCACAGCGTTACTTCAATACCATCGGAACCTCCTCTGAACCCTTCGCCGTACCTTGGAATTTCTATCACGAAACGTACCGATTCGCAATGACGGTCCCACCAGAACACAAGATCTCGAGCCTTATCGATTCGCTGAAGACAGCTCCTACAGCTCCAGGTGCGTCCTCGAGCTCCCTTTGGTTTCGTGACTTACAAGCCGTTTAGATGCAAAGGCTGCCGCCGATGCCCTCGGTCGCGAGGTGTCGAGAGTTGGATTGCAGAGTCTTATGTGCGTAATGCTTATTTCTCGAATTGAAACCAGTTTCGTGACAAGATCTTACAGAGATGCCAATGTTCTTTCTACCCTACAAGCTTTTGCAACGAACAAGAAATCTGGATATGAGAGAGAATCCGGAGCGATCGGTTTCCAGTACCTGGCATCAATCCTGGGCACTCCTTGTGCGCCAATCCTGCTCCCATATCTCCCAATGCTTATGGAACTATACATGGACAAGGGGGACGTCGTAAGGCTGGCGGCTACGGCGGCGTGCAAGACCATCCTCAAGCTATTTCCACCCGAAGCAACTCGCCTCGTATTCAAACAGCTTATTATCATTCTCGAAACCGGCAAGTGGAAGACGCAAGTGGGCGCTTTGGATGCGATCAGGAGCTTTGTCGACAGAGCGAAGGAGGAGGTTTCTAAGGTGCTGACCGACATTTTGCCAAAGGTGGAACATGCTATGCACGACACAAAGGCAGAGGTAAGAGCTACCCTCAAATCCTTATTACCAGATGATTGAAGAAGATGGATAGGTGGCTACGGCAGCCAAAAAATGCGCCACAGCTCTGTGCTCCGTTGCAGGCAACGCAGATATCGACAAACACGTCTCAGTTCTCGTCGAATGCATGTCGAACCCATCGTCTGTGCCAAACTGCATGAAGGCCCTTTCGTCGACCACTTTCGTTGTCGAAGTCACTGCACCGGCGCTCGCTCTCCTCGTGCCTTTATTGCACCGCGCATTGAACGATCGCAGTATGGAGGTTCAACGTCGAACCGTGGTCGTCATCGATAATCTTGTGAAACTCGTCCGTGACCCTCGGGTGGCTGCAATCCATCTTAGCGGGCTTGTCGACGGAGTCGAGAAAATTATGAAGGGCGCTTCGTTCCCAGAGGTATGATTAAAATTAAATCGTGCTTTTAATCTCTTACCATTTCTCAGGTTCGAGCGTTCGCTGAATCGGCGTACAATACACTCATCAAAGCTGGTGCCTCGTCTTCTGCTCCGCCGTCACCACCTAGAGATCTGTCCGAAGAAATATCAACTGCGAAATCGGCGTTGATCAGTCTCCTTCCTTCTTCTCTTGTCGTTCGCGCTATCTCTCCCCCCTTGCCTAAGTATTCTGTCTTGAACACGTCTCTCGACTTCCAGGCAGAATTGGTAGCTGATCTGGTGCATGCTCGACGTTTCGGAAACAAGCAGGCGTGGTCGCGATGCATTGGAGACTTCATGACTGCATGGCTCCCTTCAGAATCCGATGCGACAGGCTTCACGGACTCTGTCAGATCCCATTTTGAGGAAATCGATAAAGCAACATATGGGACCGAGCAAAGTGGAGGAGATGAGGACGGGGAAGTTCTATGCGATACGCTCTTCTCATTGGCCTATGGCACATTACTGTTATTGTCGCACACTACATTGAAGCTCATCAGAGGTCGACGCTATGGAATCTTGGGCCCCAATGGATCTGGAAAGACTACCTTAATGAGACAGTTAAAGGATAGTAAAGTCGAAAACTTTCCTCCGCAGAGTCAGCTTCGTTGCGTCATGGTAGAACACGCTTTGCAAGGAGAAGATACTTCGCTGTCAGTGGTGGATTTCATTGCAGCAGGTGCGCGAGAATTCTTGATTCTTACACTGGCATGTGCTCAAGTCCAATGCGTATAGATCCGCATCTCGCAAACATCCCGCGTGCAAAAATCGAAGAACAATTGACAGAGGTCGGCTTCGATAGTACTCGACAGAGCGATCTCGTTGGAAGCTTGTCAGGTGGCTGGAAAATGCGATTAGAACTAGCGAGGGCGATGTTGTACAATGCAGACCTTTTACTCTTAGACGAGGTTCGTCCCAGATTCCATTCCGAGTCCCTTGATTCTTATGATGAATCGTCGATCTAGCCTACTAACCATGTAAGTATTTAACGACTCTGATTACTTATGATCGACACTGATGAGTTCATTTTCAGCTCGACCGTGCATCTGTGGCATGGCTTGAGGACTACCTTAAGTCTCACAAGAACGTCACTTGCTTAATTGTCAGTCACGACTCCGGGTAAGATTCCAATAACCTCTTATACGACATCCAATCTTACCATTCACAAGATTTTTGGATAACATTACGACAGACATAATTCATTACGAATCCAAGAAGGTAATGTCTACTTAAGGTGCATTTTAATGTTTCGTTTGATTAAAATGTTCGAAGCTCGTATATTACAAAGGTAACCTATCGGCATTCGTTGAGCGCCATCCCGAGGCCAAATCATACTACACATTGGCCGCAACCTCAATCAAATTTGCCTTCCCGCCCCCTGGGTCCCTGATGGGCGTTCGAAGTAACACTCGCGCCATCCTCAAAATGAACAACTGTACTTTCACATACCCGGGCAGGACTACACCAAGTCTTTACAATATCAGCTGTGCTTTATCCTTGTCATCCCGCGTTGGTATTGTAGGACCAAATGGCGCCGGAAAGTCCACACTGATCAAATTGTTGACGGTATGTTTTATTTTTTCCTCTAACGCGCATCGAAGTTCATTACGATGCTTCCGCAAGGGGGAGACTATGCCGCAGGAAGGCACTGTTTACAAGCACCCTGCTTTACGTATCGGATACGTGTCGCAGCATGCAACGCACCACATAGGTAGGGTTTTCAGCTGACATCAAGCGCCCCAAGTTTTCACGAGTGCTATTACGCAGAGCGACATTTGGAGAAGACTCCTATCGGATACATACAATGGAGATACCAAGATGGTCACGATCGTGAGTGGTGCTAAACTGGACTCGTGTTTCGCTCTGACACGCAGCGATAAGGTGAACTGCTGGAGAAGGTGTCTCGAGTGCTTACCGACGAAGAAAAGGCGCAACTGGAAGTCCCTTTCGTCGGCAAAAATGGGGCAACCCGAAAACTTGAGGCACGTCAATAGCTCGCATCATTGTGGGATTGATCATAATATTGCGCAGTACATTTTGGGGAGACAAAAACTCAAGAAATCGTTACAATACGAAATTAAATGGCGTGGGCTTGAACACAAATTCAATACATGGGTCCCTCGGGAGCAGCTCATCGAGAAGGGTTTCACAAAGCTCGTTCAGCAGTTCGATGATCTAGAGTCGTCTCGAGAAGGCGCAGGTCAACGCGAAACCTCAGCGCATCTCATCCGAAAGCACCTAGAAGACATCGGCCTGGACGGAGACATCGCACAATACAACGAAATCAGCGGTCTATCCGGCGGTAAGCGAGATTTCTCTCAGTGCATGGCGGCTAACGCATCGCTCACACTTCACACCTTTAGGACAAAAAATAAAACTGGTGATAGCCGCTTGCTTGTGGAATAATCCCCAGGTGATGCCCAACCCTCGATCAACTGACCGCGGACATTGACGAATAATTGAAATAGATCTGTGTTCTCGACGAACCAAGCAACTTCTTGGACAGAGAAGCACTCGGAGGCCTCGCTGTCGCCATTCGTGACTGGGCTGGAGCCGTGGTACGTTACCCATCACCTTCGTAGCAAGTGATGTTTGAAAGTGATGTTTTCACAGGTCATCATCTCTCACAACAATGAGTTCGTTACCGCTTTGTGTAGGTGGCTTCCTCAAGATTCACATTTGCGCCTCCTGTCTCACCGAATGTTGCAGGTCCAGAAATCTGGAACGTCGAAGGCGGTCGCATGACTCACAAAGGAAAGAGCTCCGTAGTCGAAGATGCTTTCGCCGATGCGAAGTCTGCTAGTGCCAGCGGTGCAAATACTCCTATCAGGTCTCGCTTGCATACTCCTGCAGCTTCAACTAACGCGACGCCCGCGGGCAGCGGCGCTGAAGGGTCCGTTGAGGGCACTACCATGCAAAGGAAGAAGAAGAAAATGACCCGCAACCAAATCAAGGCGCAAGAAGAGCGTAGGCGTATTAGGAAGCTGAACTGGCTGACGTTTGGGGGTCCTAAGCCGGACGACACCGATAGCGATTGATATCGTGCCATGCCCGGTGCGATGCTTTTTCCTTTCCTTTCGTTATAGAGCTGTGATTTTACGTGTCCATCATAGATGCATATAGATTCATGTAATCGATTCGCGACCGTTAGAGATGGGCAAATTGTTTGCTTGATTTCCCTGGTATTTTGAGATCTTTGCCAGACTTCGTGTCAGACTTGGTATCTCTGAGCGCACGCATCACTCGTTTTTCAAGACACGCACGACGGGAACGTGTCACGAGGGAAGGCTGGCCAGTGGCGTTTGTCGATCATTAGTTTATACGATCATTAGAAGACGTCACGTATGGCTTTGCACTGCGGGGGGCTCTGGGAAGCCCAGCGAGAGTTTGCTGCAGCACGTCTGCAACGCCTTGAACACGCAATCCGATGACCGGGAACGGGTTAAGACATACACGGGAATCCGGGAACTCGGGGAGAAACCATTCACGAGCTCGGCATGCTCGACGTCGTCGAAATCCGATCGCAAAAATGCGAGAGCAGTATCAGTGAAGTTCCTCCGAAACTGAATTCTTGTGACTACGAGGAGTGCTGAAACTTCATCCATTATATACAGGCGAACGTCGATCCGCAATAAATGCGACATTCTTCGCCGGATTTAAGTGAGGAATTCATTCCAACGTCACTTATGCCATTCAGTTCTTACAGGCCAAAGCGTGCGTTTACTGACCTTTACTCCAAGCTTGAAGTATATTCGTCTTCGTCTCTTGACGACAAGACGTCAATAACACGCGTGATGCTCACGTTCGCGGCGAACGACACGAACATCAGTCGATGCTATTACCTTCCGGTATGCTCAGTAAGGCGTGAACTCAATCGCGCGAAATCTGCTTCCGCTCACTAATTCCTTTTCTAAAGACAGTACGACGCCACAAGTATTACTGTGATCCAATCGTGCAGCCTCACGGGCGGCACGTACGCATTCAAACTCGGAAGGTCGGTCCAAAGTTGGAGTTGGATCCCCTCTACCCTACGCGCGTTCACGGAAGCTCTCCCCTTTCTTTGAAAAAAAGAAAAACATCTAGCGCTGAGATCTCATAGCTAAGCTCTCTCCTCGGCTTGAAACGTACATCGTTCTTCACGAACAGCCTAGGCTTCGGTGTTTTCTCAAGGTAGAAGACGACCGTTACGGCAAAGACAAGGAACGGCCATCCCACTTCTTGTGATTGATCAAAGTTCGTCAATGTATATTCTATTGTGCCTGTCGTACAGTTCATTCTTGGGTTCTTGTTACTGTAAGCAACGTTAAGTATCAAAGATCATGAATTGGGAAAGGTGGATTAATGCCAATTAAGTACAGTAGGTCCAGAAAATGAAACGCGGGGTATACAGATATCCAGGGATGACTTGCATCCTTTAAATATGTGCGTAAGTCCGTGACGAATGCGAACTAAACATCGATACAGTGAATGCAATGCGAAGAGATGTACATAGGAGGTTGTTGGTTGAAATTTGAATAAGCCATAACGATAAGGGAATTGCAGAGATGAAAAAAATACAATTTAAAGCTGACGAATCCTTAGTAGCTTCCTGGTCGCTTAGTGGATCTTCCTATGTCGGCGGGGCTGCGCCCACGACGATAGGCATCGGATGCCGTGGGAGGCGGGGGTCGAGGGGATGGCTCCCTCGGACCGCGACTTGAACTAAGACCAGGAGAACGCGACGGGTATGATCCATGGCTCGCAGGGCTCACGGAAATTTCTCCACGGTGGGGCGTAGGGTGCACAATGTCAAGAGGTGGATGGTTTGAGGACGAGGGCATCGCAGAATTATAGGGATGGTGCATCATGGGCGGCATCGTATTAGCCGAATTGCGATTCTGGCGCGATGCCTGACGTTTGTTTTGGAACCTGGAAACAAGGCGGACGATCAGTGAGGACGCGAATCAAGCGACGGAAAAAGCCCAGCGATCTGCAGAGCGCGCGAAAGCAGCAAACACCCACCAAATCTGAACGCTCCGTGCCGACATGTCCAGTTTTTTCGCCAGGTCCATGCGCTCTTCCGTGGTCGGGAAGGCTGTTCGATTGTAGACTTCATTCAGGATCTTTAGCTGGGCCGCATCTGCTCGCTTCCTCTTCTTCTTAACGATCGGAAAATCGACCGGTGAAGGTTCCTGGGGCGAGTGGTCCAACGCATCTCGCGGTCCCCGAGCGTAGGGGGACACCAGATGCGAATCCGTCCGCCCTTGGTGTACTCCCCATTCGTTGGCATGACCAAGTCGATGGGAGTGTAAGTCCGAAGGGAGATGTAAATGAGGGTGTGGTAAATGTCGAGGATCATAGCCCGACCCGTGAGTCGGATATGGGGGGTACGAGCTTGAGTATCCGTATTCATCAGGTTGCATTGGATAGGACGAAATTGGTGAGTGCATGTCAGCTTCAGCGAAGGATTGGAAGCCGCCGTAGTTGGTATGTTGTGGATAAATATGTCCTGAGTCTTGTTGTACGTGGGGAATGCTTAATGGTGGGCCACGGCGCACACCATGCTCCAGAGGTTGCAGAGGTGGTGACTGTCGCATTGGAATAGAATTCTGAGGCGAAGATGTAGGATAACGGTCGAGGTCAAAATTTGAATAAGGATATGGATGATGGCCAGCCATCATGTCTATGAGTGAGGTGGTCGGTCATTTGTAGCTCGTAGTTGGGACGAAACACCGAAGCTTACGGTTGGAAGACCAGTGAGGATCAAATGAAGGTGAGAATATGTCGTTTCGACTAGGCGACATTCGAGAGTGCTCAAGAGAGTTCTCTGTTGAATTGATTACGTTGAAATTGAGTAAAAATGAACGTGAAATTGCAAGAAGATGAACAAGCTAACCTGAGTAGGGATCGGCGACTTGTAGCGTTGAGGAAATGGGAGGCAGTACGGTTCTCCCACTCGATGAGGAACTGAATGGACCGCTCTGAACGGGGCTCTTGCGAAAGCGACTGGAAACTGGACGTTCGTCCCTCAAGGACATAATGAGTAAAAGAATTGGGACCGACGGCGAGACACCCACTATTAAGTACTACAGGAGAGCGCTTCCGAGTCACCTTTGGCATCCTAGTGTCGTAAAGGCTTTAAGCGAGGGGATGTAAGTAAGGACTCGGAGGGCACAGAACCGCATTGCCAGTGACGGATGGATATATGACACTGCGCTGGCGCGTCGAGCAGGTGTTAAGAACAAGTGTGACTTACAATAAGTAGTGCAGTGTCGATCGGGGTCCTACACAAATCTCTTGAGGTTAGGTGCTAGTACGGAATAAGAAACGGCGTTTGTCTCCTTTCCGGGAGTTTCGAACCCAATAGAAATGCATTCCAGTGGGAGGAAGGAAGGAAAGAGAGGAGAACTGGGGGTGGATGTAGAACACAGGATGTCGTTCGCCAGAGGCATGTTCAAGTCATCCGACGCTGAACAGCCCGAGTGCCTCGTGCGCGCCATGCAGCTGCGGGGAGGTGGATCGGTGACAACTGCATCGTCAGGCTCGTCCACGCGATAGCGGCGAGGCATAGTCGCCGTGTAAGAGTACCGAGCTATCTGAAGCTTCGAGGATGACCGATGTTCAGAGAAATTCGACTAAAAATTGGATTGAGTTTGATACTTTTTGGCAAAGGAAATCGTATTTGTGCGATTCAGGTCCGGAGTCGTAAGCGTTTACTGAATAGGTGGAGTGCCAGTGTCTCCATTGCTTGCACGGTTGCCCACGCCTGCGCTCTTGACAAACGGCTCGAATAGCCGGTGTTCCTAGGAGCATAACGCCTGAAGAAGACGGAGTCTTCCAAGCAAACGAATTTGAACAACAATGGTCTACATTTCCCACTAAAAGGCTATAGGTAAATCTTCGGGCATAACGGAAGCAAAAAAGCGCACCCACCTGCCGACGTTTCCCATTGAATATTGGAATTACGTGCATACACGGGTCTCCGGCATTCGAGAAAGCGGTACTACGACCAGCCAAAGACGGAGTCGGAGTCGGCATACGCATTCGATCCTGCGAATCTGAGATTATTCGAGTATTCCGCGCTTTCGTTCTCCTGACACCGCGAGAGAGAATAAACGGTCGACAATAGCGATCGTCTTCATTTCAGAGACCCTTCCTTTGTTTTGTTGTAGCGGAAGCAAAGGGTGAAATGAAAAAACGCAAAGTCGTCGAAAGCGGTATCCCACGTGGCACAGTGATCAGGGAGAGTTTTTGGCTTCATTCGGCCTCGTACCACATAACAAGACAGGGGCCAACTGCTGCTTCAGCGTCGATGCAGTAGATTCACGCTGCTGCTCGCCGTCGTCAGACAGCGGCGAAGCTTGCATCCAAACCACCATGTTCAGCTCGCAGTATTCTCGACCTCTTCCTGCGCCCCCAGATCTGACGCCTGCACGTCAACAATTCGCAAACGCCTACTCGGGCATTCCAAGGTCCTCAGCGGACGCGTACGCAGCAAACTACCAGTATTACCCCGCTTTCTCCTATCCACAGTATGCATCAAGAGGACCGGAAGTGCATGACGAGGCCGCGTCTGCGGTCCCAGTCGGCACCATGCTACACAAGGGATTCTATGACTTGCTAGCGCTGATACCCGCAACAACCGCTACTGCGTCACGACTTATATGGGGGCCTCCAAAGGACGAACCCGTCGCAGGTCCTAGATACGAAGAGCTACGTGCGCAACCCGCTCGAGGAGCAAACGCGAATGGTACTCCGATTCTCCCGAATGTGTCCCCGCGGAGAGGTCGACGCGTTAGCAAGGACATGGTATCCAAGCCAACTAACTTCATGTTCGTCCCGTCGATCTCGTTTTTGATACATGCCATTTGTTTCTTGCAATGAGCAAGCATCTCATTTTGCCACTAGACATTTGGTTCATGCTTCGGACGCCGATCAAGCTGAGGCTCTGTTGACGAGATGGGGCCCTGATGGTATGGGTAAATTAGGAGGCACGTACAAAACAACTTTCTTTCCAACTTTCACAATCTTGGAACTCGATTAGCTAAATTCGCGCACTCCGTCAGATCCGCGTTGGGCTTTTCCTATCAAAAACCGTGTCCGCCAGCATGTTCAAGCAAGAGCTGTGAACGAGGTTGTGAATGCCCTTAACCCTTTGGCGGGGGGAGGTCCGAGCAACGTCAAAGGACCCCTTAGGGTTGTGAACGGAATAAGCACTCCATCAGCGTCTACAGTCACTGCCGCAACGGCTGGTACGTCTGTCGCTCCAGGAAGCTCGATCATCTCGCCTGTGGAGGGCCTCCCTAGGAACTCGGCGATGTGGGGCATGGGGGGCGGTGGTCTTCGAACGCACGTCGAGCATGAGGAAGAGTCAAGTCTCGCCGGTGATGACGAGGACTTGCTTCCTGAAGCTATGCGCGTGGAACATGTCCCTCGCGCAATTAACCCGTCATTGGAAACTCTGGAGAAAGCTGCTGCTGCGAAGATTTATTTTGAGAACCTGTACTTCCCCTTATTTCGGCACCCTCCTTCGAGGGAACAGAGGCGGCTCGCTATGGAGAAGGAAATGGAAGAGATGGGACTATCTGAAGCTCGGAAACAGAATTTGAGAGCACGTTGGCGGCAGAACGAAACCGACTATCTTCGTGAGCGGCGGCGCAAAGTTGACGTATCCGCCTTTGTGAAGCTGAAGACCATTGGACACGGTAAGTTGCGAGAAGAGACGCTGTGTTCGAATTTTGTTGTTCGCATACTGAGCGAATGTGCCTTGTTCTTGTACAGGTGCATTTGGTGTCGTCTCTCTTGTACGAGAGAAGGAAAGTGGCCAATTGTTCGCTATGAAGCAAGTGAGCGCATTGTCTAAGCTTCTTATAACAACAAACGAATTTTTAAATTCCGATTAGCTTCGCAAAACCGATATGCTGCGCAAGGGTCAAGAAGGTCATGTTCGAGCTGAGAGAGATGTATTGAAGACGGCCGCTCTCGTCGGCAATCCCGGTGGAGCAGACTGGATAGTCAGGCTCTTCTACAGCTTCCAGGATAGGGATCATCTTTATATGGTGAGACTCGTACCTCGCATCATTTGTTCAGAACTCAAGAACTTCATCTCCCTTTAATCTCTGTCCAACTTATTTAGGTATTGGAATTTATGGGTGGCGGAGATCTCCTGAATCTTCTGATTGAGAAGGACGTCTTTGAGGAGAATTTTGCGCGCTTCTATGTAGCAGAGGTGAGTATGCCCCTGTGACGTGCCTTGCAAATATGACGCTAAGCGCCTGAACTACAAGATGATACTAGCTATCGAACAATGCCATAAGCACGGGTTCATTCACCGCGACATAAAACCTGACGTACGTGGGAAGGCCTGAAGCTTGTTTCTAACGTTTGTCGCTGACGATGCATTCCCCTCAAGAATTTTCTGTTCGACCCTCAAGGGCACATTAAATTGAGTGACTTCGGTTTGGCGTAAGGCAATGCTTGTCAAACCCTTCCGCCTTTTCACTGACCTCTTCCGACAAGCACTGACCTTCATTGGGCGCATGATACGAGCTGTAAGTCGGTCCTTCTTGTTCATTGCACCGCGGGTTGTTTCGTTCGTCTCCGGGGACGGAACCACCCTTCCATCGTCGGAGTTCGCGGATGCGCCCTTCATGCGCTTCTGGGCATGCTCAATAATCTTTGAACTCTGTGTAGACTACGAACAACAGCGCCGGGAGCTGTTACACAAGCACGGTATCGACCTCGATGATGGTAATGGTCTAGGAGATGCCGGCAAGACCCGTCGCTTGGACCGGAAAGAAGTCGATCGGCTCATGGGCGGTAAGGATGGTGAAGGAATTTTCACTTGGAGGGAGCGTAACCGGAAGAAAGTGAGTTATCATTGTCGAATGATTTTTATATTTTTTTCTCAGACGAATGACGGCACTTCAGTTAGCATACTCCGTGTAAGATTTCCGTATCTATGAGGCGAAGATACTCTTATTGATGCAATCGCTCAGTTGCGGTACTAACTCATATAGTGAGTTCGCTGATTCAATCCCTTGGAAAATTTGCGAGAAGTTGATCACCTTTCAGTGTCCCCTGAGGTAATTCGCGGACACGGTTATACCTTCTCGTGCGACTGGTGGAGCTTGGGCGTTATTATGTTCGAGTGTCTTTACGGGTAAGGTCATCGTGGGGTTTGGGGAGAAAAATGCATGCTGATGGCCCATTGTCGTTGAAGTTACCCACCGTTCGTCAGCAACTCCGTAAGTCCCACTCATAAATGTGTCTTTTGATTCAAAAAAAATCATATGATATCCTCAGCGCCATGTAACCCGACAAAAGATTTTGAACTGGAAGACATCGTTGAAGTTTCCATCACGTCCACGGGTATCGCATGAAGGAATCAATCTCATGCAGCAGTTGTTGTGCGAACCAGAAGATCGACTTGGATCGCAGGCCTCATCATCAGTTTCAAGACCTAACTCGATGGTCGTCCAGGCAAGACGTAGTGGATTTGTGCTTCCGGCGAGTTCATCGTCAAGAAGCGTTGACGGCGCAGAATTTATCAAGGTGAGCGCATCCATTTTCTCTAAGCGAGACGAAAAGAAGAGACTGAAGCCTTCAGGCGCATCCATGGTTTCGAGGGATTGATTTTGCGCAGATTCACCAATACCCCGCACCGTTCAAACCTGATCTTCGAAATCCCGAGGACACAAAGCACTTTGATGATGATATTCCAGCTGAAGTGAGTCCCGAGTTCCTGAAATCTTTACGCGAGGTCAAGCGCTGAAGATGCGATGCACATCAGCCTTTGGCGCCGGCTAACGGAGCGCCTGCCGACGCGACCAAGGATCCGGTGCTTCGCGACAAAGTCCATGGCGCTAATATCTTGGACGTTCGCAAGGCTCTCGCGTTTGCGGGCTTCACACATAAGAGTCCTCGCGCCATAACGTATTTGAGGGCGGATAAAGCGTTTGATTCGGATAGATCTGATGAGCCAGAAGGTCGTGGGCGGAGGACTCTCAGGGGCCCTCGCGAGCCTTCAAGGAATCGTGCGATGTCCTTGTGATGATGATCATCCTTATCACACTGAGATTAGTACCTTAAGTTATACCCATCTCCAGATCGTCGTCTTCTCACTTGATGCCTTCACGATGTCCAATAATGAGTCTTGCCCTCGACTTCTTTGATGTAATAATCTAAATTGTATCATATGTATCATGAATCTTTGATCCAGACGACGGACCTCTGAGGTGAAATTTGTCGGCTCCTCCGTTGCATAAAATCGCTCCGACTCCGAGTCGGGAGATTGTGCTCGGAAAAAGGGAAGAAGAAATACATCGACATTGCCATCGTGAAACTCTAAAAATGATCTGATCGTGGTACACAAGTGATCGACGCCGGGGTGTATAGTGTGGGTGATTAGCTGTACAGTATAGTGGACGATCGGCCCCCAAATTAAGTATTAATCGAATCAATACAATGCAGTATACGACAGCGAAACACGAATAAAAACATTGACGAAGAGAGTGCAACATAAATACGTAGTATTGTCAATTGATTGAAATGCCATGGTCCAATACCCAAATTGAAAATGAGAACGTGATAGGAAACACTGTTATTTAAAATGCAAGCCGTGTCGGAAGCATCTGAGAAACTTCGCTAGAGGAGTCCCGGCCTCCCCCTCGAATGGAAAAGAGACCTAACCGCGGATTGAACGGGGGCTCGGGAGGCCTCGTCGAGAATTTGAAATGGGGTGAGCAGTCCTCAGGTTCGCTTCGTCCGAGTCGTCTGAATCCGACATCGACATAAGATCGTCGACGTCAAGGCGACCCAACTCTGGACGGGAGGAGTGAGAGTGAGAACTCGAATGCGAGCTTGAAGGAGGCGTCTGCGACCGAGACGACGTATTTCCCTCTCCCATTTCGTCCCCAGAACTTTCGGAAACCTTTCGACCCTGCTGATGCACTCTGGCATGCCTTCGCATGTTGCTTTGAACACTGAAACGCCTTCCGCAGCCAGTAAATGTGCATTCGAAGGCTAGAGACAAAGGAAAGATCATTAGAACATATTACGCAGTGATTGGAAGGTAATTGTATACTTACGCTTGTTTCCCGTGTGGCTGTTTATGTGTATCTACAAGATCAATAATCGTTAAAATAAAGCACATGTGCACATCAGGGTGGATAATGTACTTACCCTTAAGCTACTCGGACGATTGAAGCGCTTCTGACAGTAGGTGCATTCGTAACGCGAGGAGGAGGCCGCTCTTGGGTCTTCGAGAGAGAACGTCCCATGTGGGCCGTCCGCCTTCAACGTCCTCAGGATCGCAAGACGCTGCGGATCTGCGGAAAGCGATCCAGGCTGATCAGCGTCGGAAATCAGCACTCCATAGGGCGAGTGCAAGTTCGGGGATACGTTGTTCGACGAATAACCAGAGTTGCCGTTCTTCGAAGGACGAGTCGCATTCACGTGCGCGTGCGGGAGAGGCTGGAACTGTAGGGTCGAGCTTCCAGGAGATGGAAGTGCTTGAGATGATGCGCTGCTGGAGCTCGAGTACGAGGACCAGGCCGAGTCGGAAGAATCGTGACGCCTGTGTCCGCTCCAGTCGACGTTCGAAACGAGTGTTGGCTTGTGGTGATAACCTGCGTCGTACGGAGTCCTCCTGTGGTCGTTAATGGCTGTCGTAGAATGGTGGCTTTGAGACGTCGATGGCCTCCGCATCAAGGAAGATGCAGGAGGCAGGCGGTCTTGACCAGCTACGTCAGGAGAATATGTCGGCATAGGCGAGGAAGTCGACGACGATCTAAGCATCGCCGGGACATGATGGCGGTCTGAGTGATTCGACGCTCGAGAGCTTGCCCGAGAATGCGAATCATTGTACGAATTGGAACGATACTGAAATGCGAATCATTTAATGAAGAAAAACGCTTGCTTTCGAGTCTGAAATTTACCTGATGACTGGTGTATTCGTCAGGCTGGCGAGCTCGCACTGAAGGGTCGGCGCTCAAGGCCGAGCGCAAGGGATCGAGAGAGAAAGGGCCGCGGCTGTCATGCTTGTAGGAATCTGACAGTTCACCTATACGATTGTCAGTCCAGGCTAAAATGGTGTCAGCATAACAAAAATGCACGAACTGCCTAGTATATATCTAATAGGCGGAAGACGAAGGCTCTCGTCTCTCATCGAGTCCTGCGAGGATTCACGGTATCGAGACATGGCGGAGTAGGACTGCAGCTTCTGAGGGAGTGTGGGTTATGATCGTCAGAAGTTGGAAGCCTATAACTTATATACTGTTAAGAATTGACAACATGATGCCGATTATATAAAAACTCACACCTGCGATACCAGCGCTTTGCGGCAGCGACGATGTCACGTCAAGCCAACGCGGTGTTTATGAGATGTGATGAGTGTTATACCCACGACCGTTGGGCGTCCGGGAGTCGAGAGCAACCACCAATGATGCTGGTATCCAGGTGTGGGCGAGGGAGAAAAAGAGGATCCGCGACGCTTGTAGGATGGGTAGATTATATACGTGATCGAACACAGCTCGGCGGGCGGCGATTAAGATTTACAGGCGAGCGGAAGAAGCACAATACGAGGCCTCCGGTTCGTAAAATTGGTCGTAGGCCCGCAAAGTGTGTTGTCACAAATCCGGACCGTCGGCAATCATCGAATCGCAGGTCCATCCGTATGATCTCCATTTGTTTGACGTATTTGCATCCTTTTGAGTGTCGAGGACAAGAGTAAGGAAACCCCATAAATCGACATACGAACCGCGACAAGCCAGGGCGGCAGCCGTATGTGGTAATCCGTCACCGAGAATGATTTGCGTCTCATCCCCAAGTTGGGATTGATGGCGGCGCAGACCCTCAATGCGCATTTCCGTCGCTTAGATGACGCCGTTGCCGTGTTCATTGGCTTTGACGCTGTCTACCGCAGGTGACTGTTGGTAGACAGTCGTCTGGCAAATATAGTGTGATATAAAGAATTGCGTTGGGGTGCGTCAATTCGGAGGATTTGTTTCATGAAGCTGCGAGTGACATACGTGCAGTTAGAATAGTTAGTGGACAAGATCGAAGGCAATCCGAGACGGTAAGTGTTCCACAGCCATCATGATGCATGATGAGGGACAAATCTCCTCGCGTGCCTAAGTTAAGCACAATGCTACGCGCACCGCGCAGTCGCTTCTCATGATCAATGGCGAAATCATAGCGGTATGTCAAGAGAGTTGATGCACTCGCGTGAGTATGAGAATAAAATATTTTAATCGGCCATAGGGAAAACGCGCAGCTATGAGAAGTTGGTGCAAGACTCTGAGCGCTGATGTCTCGATAGAGTGCCATACGCCAAGCGATCGTTGTTCGTTCGGGTGCTTCGGTGAGCGGACCACTTGTGTAAAAAGTCGATCGAGTCGAATTTGGCAGATTCTCGGATCGACACCACAGCGCCCCGACTCGGTGGACAGCACTACAAATCTGAAGCCCGTCAATCGGAGTGACGTCCATCAAGCTGGAGCAAAAACTTGAAATGTACGAACCGGTCTCCAAATATAAGCTCTAAAATTTGACGGTTGGAACTTGCGAGTGCGCGCCGAGGATTCATTGCATATCTGCATTTCCTTGTGGGACTATTTCGGCGGGGGTTTTCGCATTAATCGAGAGCGCGTGAAGGCCATCGTTGAATTCGTCTGCAAGCGCGCTGTAGATCATTCGATGGCGCTGCATGGATCTCTATATCAACGTCGCAGGTAAGCAAAAACATTCAAATCTTCAAACGCGAACAATGACGGGAGTACAGAACCTTTTGCTCAAAGGCCTCGGATACGATCATGACGGAGAAATCTGAAAAGGCATTAATTTGAGCGACTGGTCTCGATGTCAAGTCGCTTAACAATTCAACAGTTGCGACTTACGGGTCTCGCCGTTCCCGCCTCCTTGCGCTCGCATGGCAGTGTGATGACGGTGTTGAGAAGAGTCGTTTGATATTTCCAAGGCAGTTGGTTTAAACAGATCGTTGAGCTGCAACGCAGAGCACCGAGTTAGAATAATTGTGATCTTCCGGGGCGATACAACCATACCTTTTGCCGAATTGAGGTCTCTACGGGGCCAGCTTGGGCCGATTCGGAGGAGACATTGCGACTCATTGCAGAACGAACAGAGAGTTTGGTACGAAGTCGTAGTGCAGCAAAGAAAGGCACTGGCAGCCTCATCGCATGTCCCAGTCACTTGCAAGCAGGCATTTGTCGTCGCAGTCCCTGGAGACACGTCTATTCGTGGGAAGTCCGTCCTAAACGGGCACATGATGCGCAGGAAACGTTAAAAACGCCAAACTTCTTTTTTGTTCCTGAAACGCACGTCCTTCGAAAGACTTTCAAAGAGTGTCACTTTGACAGCGAGCGTCAAACGTCGTCGATGAAGTAGAAGAGGAAGCATTTAGGTAGCATTTATATCTTCATTTTGTGGACGAGTCATTTGCATGTCCATATCCCACACTGCCAGTGGCACCCCCCTAAATGATTCGTCACAGAAGTCAAAGCTTGAAAAATGTAGGTGACCACTACTACAGACAATGCCATTGTTGAATTAATGGGCTTGCGATCTCCTCTGAGGTGTTCGGATTACAGGGTGTAAGAAGGCGGCGGCGATCACCATGATCAACAAAAGACACAGCGGGCAGTGATAAGAGTGTGACTCTATTTGTGCTTGTGGGTCCACGTGTCTAATGCAGATGTTAAGGGTGTCGATCGGGCCATGTTCTGCGGACGTCTTTTGTCTTCTGACCACCATCATCATCTCTCTCTGCTCTGCGAGCACGCATCATCAGCATTTTCCCGTGCAGGCATGGCTATCCAACAGCATAGCGAAGCTGTGGGGACTCCGACGCGGGTTTCCGTCAACCGCTCAGTCGTCACGATTCGCAGTAGCGATGCACTTCCAAAGGAACGACCACCTCGTCCAAAAACAGACCCAACTCTGCCCGAAGGTTCAATTAATGTAATTCATGACGCCGACGAACATGCCATCAAGCGCTGGAAGTTCGCCATCGCGACATATCTCGTCCATGAGATGGAACTGCTTCCAAATGGTGCGTGACAGTCTCTGTGATCAACCGCGACAGTTTCTTGACTTCGTCTTCCTGACAGTGACACCAGGGACACAGTTCACCTTGGACGAATTTCCGAAAAACTACAAGCTTTATGTGCACCTCAAAGGTGACAAGGATCATCCCCGCAAAGATTACTATCTCATAGGTGCTCATCCACGTTCCTTCTTTTGCCTCGCGTTTATCCTCATGTCTCGCCTTGTTCCTAGGTTCGCAATGGGTGCGAAAGTTCCGATCGCCCGAAGAATTCGTGTTTCACGCGAAATGGCTCGCTTTTAACGGCCCTTTGGACGTCCGAGGTCGTCCGGCATGTGCTTGCAAGTACTGCGGTGGAAGTGATCAGACCGAGATTGGGAATTACTTGGATAAGAAGGTCGGGTATTCCGCCTCGCACCACGGTCCCTTCAAACCAACAAGGAGGAGGAATAGTGTGGAGGAAAAACCGATTCTATTCAAGGATTATACACGGTTGCGTGAAACTGCGCAGGACATCAAGCCAGGCTTGCACGTTATCAAAGACGAGGAATTTTAATCATTCGTATCATCTTCCCTCCCTTGTTCTCTTCGCTATCGCATGCTTTCGGTCCGGCATAGACACTACTTATTGTACCCTTACGTGCTTCCTCAAACTTCCTCGCTCGTGTATACGGCACGTTTCATTCACTCTCATCTTGGTCATCATATGTAATATAGTCGTCGTGGTTGTGCTATCAAGTTCGTCAATCGTAGTTATCGTCTTTTCCTCTCGTCTCTATCATGTTCCATTGTAACATCACTTTCCCTTACCAATCGCATTACTTTTTCGTGTCCTCCATTTGGTGAAAAATTTGTGCAACACCACTGCAGCCAGACGAGGATATGAGACCGACGCGCGATCTGTAGCTACCAACAACCATCGGCTCAGAAATAAATATATCAACGCATGGATAGAAGTTGCACTGTGGTATTGCAGCCGTCCATAGTGCATTTGACAACGTACACTGGTAGATGAGATGTGTTCGTATGGCGCTGCGACTCTGAGTGTAATCACGGGGAAATAGCATCATAATTCATTGTTTTTCATTGTTTGATTGAACAAGAATGACAGCGATAATCTTTGCAATGCCATAGGAACTACGAGACCTCACAGAGAGGAGACTGTGACTCATAAACACCTCACCAAGAGCATCTCGATACGTGTTTACTACTCCACATACCGCCGCGTTCATCTGTTTCGAATAGAAGCAAGAGATGTCGGGCACTTATATAACTTTCAGAGAGCATGCGAGGCGTGGAGAGTAGGTCTTGCGTCTTCTCATCCAATCGACGGGGTCTTTCGTATGAGGAGCGAAATTTCCGGTCAGAGGGACTGTTCATATCGCCTTTAGACAGCAAGGACCGCGCCGGTCATAGATATTGAGTCAGGTAGTCACACTTAAGTTTGAGTGATTGCTGAGCAGCAGGGCGCAGAATAGAGCCAAGAACTGAGCCTCCGAGGAGTTTCGAGTGAAGGAAGGTTCCATAGAGCTCGAAAGTCCGCGTCGGTGAGATCGTGATGCGGATTCCACCTGAAACAAAATCTTCAGCGGCAAACGCTGATTTCGCCCGTACGTAGCACCCCGGCAGATCGTCGGCACGACTAATAGTCAGCTTGAGATCGACAAGCCCAAGAAATCGCAGCATCGGGTACACACCGAGCTGCACTGCGTTCCCATCCGCCGCCTCTTAGCCAGCGATGAGGGCGTACACCGAGAACGCATGTTCTCAGTAGCGGCATATATCGTCCGTCACTCCGACTTCGCAGTTGAGCGTTCGCGAATCATTGAGCCATGGGTTTATGTCCGCAGGTGCGACAGTTTGTCTTCTTCTCTGCGCAAGGCAGTGTGAAGGCCTCTGACTTCCGAGCTTGAGGTCAGACAGGCCGTAAAGTGAAAACTGTTCCCTGTATGCCGCCGCTCCTATGGAGACGATTTCTCAAAAATGATCGTCGTAAGAAAAGAGGCATACAGTTTGACTCGTGAAAGGCGTACACGAACAAAATCAGCTGAAGCCGGGATGATCGCTATTCCCCTGCTGATTGACTAGCGTAGTGAGCATCAGAAGAGGTACAAAAAACGAACCTTGGTAATAAAGTGGTTCCAGCTCGAGGATTTAAATTCGCGCGGAGGCGGACGTGGACGGTGTATTGGATCAGTACTGGGTGTCGTCCTTGTGGTTCGGCAGCGGCAGTCTCTATTACGGCATGTTAGGGGCTCCCAGGTTCACTCTCCGTAGGAAATCGTGTCCGAAATGTTCCAGTAGTCCGGGGCCATATGGAGACCTCGCTAACGCCATCGCGGAAGTGCTTTGTTCCTCGTTGTGAATATTAATTCGTATTGTAAAAGACCATATACTTGACGACCGATAGAAGGGTGAGCCCACGTCTGAGTGTACCCCCAAAATTCTTTCATCAGCATGGAGACGTTTGGAAGGTAGGTGTTCACAGTAGAACATCATTCTGATCAAGACGACTTTATACTGGCGATTCAAGCTCTTATTCAAAGCGACCACACGCATCCCAATGGGAAACGAATAACACCTTCGTATACTTTCGATAAGGCGGAAGGAACCTGGGGGGAACGAAGCAGCGGCGCCCGGAGCCCAAATGGATGCAGATCGACAGGCGTGTGGTAGGCGGCCGAGTGGATTCCGACGACTTCGAGGATGTTATAATACGTAGTCTTTTCTCCACCTGTTGTTCCGCTGTCAGGTTGTGTCGAATTCTCCAACGGTAGCGTCAGTGATATGAGTAGAAACGGAAGAACTGTCACGGTACCTGGAGATACGATTCCCGCGACGGGGAGTTGACATCGGACATGATTTATGAGATTTGAGATTCGAGTTGCGACTGAAGTTTAAGACCATCTAGAGAAGAATAGAACGGGGTCGAGCGAAAAATGATCAGCCTATATGTATCTATATGTATACGTCGTCAACTGACCTTGGAAAAAAGTACCTGAAATCGGGATAACATTCGACTTTCTTCAGGTAAACGTGTAAGAATGGATGTAAGGTTATATACCGGCTTACACGCCCGTCACCGGTTTGTCAGACCCCTATATTTTGAAGGCGTGCAGCGAGATTAATCTTCAGGAAGCAAGAAATATATTGAAACGACTTATTGAGGGCTGGTTGATAGCTGACATTGGGGGATTGCAGCGCAACGGAGTTCATCCCGACCTCGAAGGACTCTCCAAACGGAACTGACAGTGAAAGAGATTCCCGGTCGTAAATTACAAAGAGAGAAGAATAAGTAGACTTCTTCGTTGCACTTTGGTAGAGACACTTGCCTGGACTCGCTCAAGTTTGGAAAACTTTTCTCTTCTCCCCAATTTCGGGGTCCAGTTGAACGCCCTCGGGGAGCTGGCGCATCTACAAAACCACCTTGCCCCCAATCTCAGCAGAAAAGCAAATTTCATGTGAAGACATTCAGGAGCTTACAGCACTTCAAGTTGCCACTCTCCGATCGCGCTCACGTCGACAGCGACAGCGACGAGGTTGTGGTTGTGGTTGACTCGCTTCATCGCCCATAAGCGAAAGAGGTCAGTCCGGGATTTGCCGTAGGCGCGTCAAATTGTGCCGACGCGTCGTGCCAGTCGTGGTCGCGTTGTCCAAGTCAACATCTCTCCTCTATCTCTCACCTCGCCATCTCGTTTTTGGGATTGACGACTCTTTTCTGGAATCTTATAGAAAACGAAAACGATGAACGCCGTCAGCTCTGCGTCTACCGCTTCGACGGGGGTGGAGGTCGAACGGGACATGAGTAGACAACAGTGTCTTATGGTCGATCAGTGTTTCGAGGAAGGGCAATACGAATCAGGCATTGACGCTCTTGACCAGCTGCGGACGAATCAAGTGCGACCTTCTCCGTAAGTTCGCTAAAATTGCATAGATTATTAGTGGCCTTGACAGAAAGCGTGCCGTTCTTCTAGGGCTCACATCCGACAGCTCATATACATTGCTCTGTGTCGCGCTCCTGCTAGTAGCCAAGCGGCCCAAGGAAAGGGGAAAGGGAAGGCTCCTGGAGAAACACCGTTTGGATCCCCCACGAAGGCGCAACGGAAGGAAACAAAGACATCATTCAGACCATCAGCGAAAGCCAGCGAAGCCGCCCGAAGGCTATTATCCTCATACGCCATGACCAACCTTCCAGAAGGCCTCATCCGCGCAATTCCCTGCTACAAACTCACGGAATCGGAGAGCACAAATCTGCCAAGACCAATCGACTTGAGCGTTAAAGATGGAAAGACCGAAGAGGACTCTGTCATCGCTCAGAAGTCCGTTGAGCTGTTGCATTGCGGAAATTGCTGGAACCTCCTCAAACCTGGACTTGTGTCAGGTGGAAGCGCATCTAGCTGGTCACTGCAGGCTTCTGGGAAAGTAGAGGAAGACGCGTATCTGGAAGAGGATCCAGACGAATCCCAGTCTGTTGTCGGCGACACAGCGTGGCCGTTGTTGACGTGGCTAATCACTTTGTTTGAAAAAGACGAGTCCCTTGTCAAGGACGAGAGCCAAGGTAATTCCTTCACTTCAATAAATCTGTCGTGTGCGTACACTGAAAGAAATTAGGCAGATATTCAGCTCTCTTATTCTCCCAGATTAAATCTTCCGATGGTTCGATGACTCGCTCCAATGCTGAAGCACCCTTACAAGTGGTAATTGCGTGCTACGAGCAATCTGACAGCCGCAGACATTATTTGGGGCAGAGACTCATGCGTTTGGTGAGTATAGATCTCGTACGAATGGAGTTTTGAATTTAATAATAAAAACAATTACAGCTTATAAATCTTACAAGCTGCACTATGTTCTCCGCGTTGGCCCTTTTGGCCTCGCTGAGCAACCACTTGACAATGCTCTCAACTACAACACTATCCAAATTTCTCAGTGATCTTCCAACGACTAGCCGTGGGACGGCGTTCAAAGCTGCGGTTTGTGACAAAACACTCGGTCATCGCTTGGGTGCGGTTCAGCAGGCGCAGGCAAGGAAGGTTCGAACGGCGCAGCCAAAGGCTACGGATGGAACTCCAGGTTCTCCGTCCAAGGCCGCTGCCCGATCCGCACTCCAAAAGTCCTATACATTCCCGGTCCCGTCCTCGGCAAAAATCATGGAGATCTTGTCATCGTTTCAGAAAAGTACGAAGACATCAAAGGACGATTTCGTCGTCCTGTTCCATTTGGTGGTCGCAGCGGGCGATTTGGCATCAGAACAAGCGGCCCAGTCCGACGGAGACCGCGTCTGGGCGCCTTTGCTCCTGGATGGGCGACTGGAAAAGGCCATCGTCGAGGTGTTCGCTGATAAAGGACGCGAGCTTGTTAAGAAGGATGTTAAGATGGAAATAGATAAGATGGGCACTATACTCAAGATGAAATGCGATGTATGGAAAGCTAGTTGTACACGTTAGATACACCATGAAACACTGATTACAGAAAACTTTGCATGTCGTCGCGTTCGTCCATCAAAATCCGCTTGAGAGCGGAGCACTGTGCTTGAGAGCTCATTCCTGGGATTCGGCTGCTTGCAAGGGCTGCTGCTCTAGTTCAATTTGAGATAATGTGCCCGTTGTGTTTTGATACAGATCGATTGGAATGGAGCCAATGTAGTGTTTGCTGTCGGAAAGAACACTGAGTAAAGAAGCAAGATAACAAGCTGGACGGCTGCAGTCGCACAGCAGACTCACTCTCCAAAACCGCCGACAAAGTAGACGCTCTAAACCAGGAACATTGTCAAATCCCCGTCGAAGACTCGTTGGCGTGCCTAACAACTCGGTATTGGAACTCACATGAGGGTCAAACCGAGCCCAAACAGCCTGTTTCAGGTTTGTTCAGAACGCTGCGCTGGGCCAATGGGATCACTGAACGGAGACACGTACGATGTGCGGCGCATCTGGATCTTCAGGGAGCCACCACTTAGCGTCTGGATGTCTCTGCAGATAGCATTCCTGAATGCCCGAGGCCGCCACAAGGCCAGCGTCGAGCATCGTCACGTTCCCCACTAGAGATACGCGGGCCTTGCTGGCCGCTGGAGGGGTACTCCACACCGTCACTGACGCTGCGTGCGACGGAGATTGAAGGATGTTCTGACTATGCCTCGAGATTGGCATTAAAATCAGTGTCAACGACCCATTAGAGTGGCAGCTATGGGGCGGTTAGCTTCCGGTCGCACCCTTGGATAAAGATCCAGATATTAGACCCACGGAGCGTAATATTCTTGAAGAGCAAATGGTTCCCCTGAGGATGTCGCATTGGTGGGAAAGCGAGATTGAATTCAATCCGTAGTGACCGCAACGACGAAAAATGAGAGGTTCTTCAACAAATGTATCAGCTCCATGCAATATTACTGAAGCCTCACCTGGCGATGTAGGATGATCCTGTGGATAAATCGTCGCCATTGTCCCAATTGCTAGGGGGGACTCGAGGAGGCCCCTCGACAGACGCGCTGTATCACGATGAAGCCCCAAAACTGTATGATTTGATCGTTTATGATATTATCTGCCACCCACCTGCATCGTACACCGTTTCTCTCGCTAAAGAGAGAGAAACGAGGTAAAACCACAAAGTAAACTCAAAGTATCGCATAGCCTCGAAGACGGCAGTGAAAATACAAGTCGCCGATCGTCGCACGTCGCAGTTGGTAGTGTCGCGGGACCACAAATGGTATATTACATCCGACGACGCTTCGCCATTCGCCCGCAAAGCGGTTCCTAACACGCTCTCGATCTCTCAAATTGTCCTGCTCCGACGAAAGGACAAAACCCAATTATAAGACACATGCGTCAAAGGCCGACAAAAAAAACTTCTTCCTCTCGTCTAATCTATTCTTCATACTCGTCTTCCTCTTCTTCGCTTTCCTCTAATTTATCTACGAGCTCCCCGTCATCGTTCCCTTTCGTGTCCTTCCCTTTCGCTTGCTGACTCTTCCACATGTTAGCCAGAAACTCAGGGGAACTGGCCTGTTCTATGTTGTTCCCCTTGTCGTCCCTTACGCGTATGAATCTTGGGAATCGAAGACTCAGGCCCCTCGAGTCCGATACAAGCCCCAGCGCCGCGACGGATACTGGGCTCAGCGTGATACTGCAGGAACGTTCAACAATCTAACATTCGCGCTTGTTCAAAATAACGTACTCCGCTCCCCGGATCTCCCATACCTCCTGAGGCTTGAAATAAACCTCGGGACGAAGTCCTGCGAGAGATAAGAGGTGTGCGCATGAGCAAGGACGTAACTGCGTCCGGCGTGTAAAAGGTAACGTACCTCCCGTGTTAACGTTCCACAATGGCGACTTAGAGCACGTCTCCGATCCTTCTGGATAACGCTCATTCAGAGCCTGGCATACAAGGGACATCAGCTGCAGCAATGGGCGGGCTTAGGAAGCGAAACTTTACTATGTAGAACTCATCACGGAATCCAGACATGCACTTGCATACGCCGATCAGTTGTCCCGCATTTTCATCCCACAGTGCAAGCAGAATCGGACTCCACCATGCCGCCTTCCTACCATTCCCATGCCATGCACCTATAGGACTGGAAAGAAACGGCACGATGAGATGAATGAAATCACCGTTGTACGCTATACGTACACGAGGTCAAGACTATCTCCAAGACCGAGGACATAGTCTTTTTTGAGTTTCAACCAGGCCATCGTCCGTTTGTCTGCAGGTGCATTTGACTTGAGTATAGCGTACTTCGACTATGAATTGCAAATTGAAAAGGGGGGCTCACCAGGTTCATACGTCGCTGGAAGTGGTTTACGTCGAGGTTTGCTTTTCCCGTTATCTGGGTCATCCACAATCTCCCCGCTATCCAGAAGCTGATAATCGTCAAATTCAGATATTGGGTCATGCGTAAAGAGACTTACCTTGACCATCAAACCTTCCGAACGACTCTCGACGGCACGTTGCCAAAACTCTTCAACAGCTTCCTTGCCGTCCCCACTCTCGCAACTCTCGACATGAGCGAACCTTGCGACAGATTGTCCTGGTATGAGCGGAGGGAACCTTTCCCGTAACGTTCGTCTTCGGAAGCGGAACGGCTCCTCGAGTAAGATCTGCCACGATGATCTTTGAGCACATACATTCCATTCCGCAGGCTTAGCGGAGACGTACCACCCCGTTATGATACATCAGATCAAACGCGAATACGCAGACGCAGACCTTGACGTCAGTCAGTTGAACGTCTTTACGTGCACGATTTGACAGCTCCTGAAATGTCCTCAGGCTTCCATCCGCAGGGTCGATAGCGACTATTTCAGCATCCATAACAAACGAGCTTAGCTTGCTGTCATTCTTGTACATTTCCCCGACGAGCGAAACGATATCTGGGTACTGACGATACATTTGTTCCAGCGTTTACAGCATTGAGATGCCACGCACCTTGTCGGTCATATCTTCCAAATGCCGAGAAAATATTTTAACCGTTAGTCGGCCATCGACGTTTTCGGCGTGTATCTGAGCTCGCTGTCCATCGTACTTAAACTCGGCGGAAAAAGCTTGTTCCCCCAAACGCTCGTAGATTTCATCCAAAGAGCGTGTTGGCGAACCAAGCGTAGGGTGCAGTGGAACACCTGCAAAGAATTAAGACAATTCCGCCTTAGAATTACCGACCACTTAATATTCTTACCTACTTTGATTTGTACACATTCAGACAGTCGTTCCAAGCCGCTCGTCAGGATAGCTTCGACGATGTCGTTGTAATTCGGATGCTGGACGTATACTTTTTTGACAATAGATTCCGCCGTAATAAACTTCTGAAGTATCTTCTCGCGAGCTGGGTCGTTCATCGCTTTCTTGTCCTTTTTGACGGAATCCTTCATCGAAACGCTTGCTACAAGTTCCCGGGAAGCAAAGCAGGGTGAATCGTCCGACAGTGAGCTAATTTGCGTGCTTGGACGGGTAAGAACCAGGGCTCTGGCCAGTGCAGTGAGGATAGTGGTTCGGACGGCACCCACGCGGATGTGCTGGACCAATGTTCGGACAAGATATCGGGTTTCTTCGCCTTTCGCAGAGACGAGCAATTTTTCGACAATGGATTGCTTTATCTTCATTGCACCTTCCCCTTTCGAGACGGAAATTTTCATCAGTGACTCGTATACACCCTTCACCGACAACGGTGGATGGGGTATGAGGGTTCGGACTTTCGATTTTGCTTCAAAGGCGACGTCGCCCGCATCTCCAGATTTGTTGTACAGCTTCTTCAAGGCAGCAGGCGAGAGTCCCGAGACGTGCTGTATTGCTCTGGAGATTATTGACGGTCCAAGGCCTAACTCTGCTGAAATGTAAGGCGGGGATAGTGTGTTAGATAGTAAATACAATGCATGGACTAGCGACCCATGATCGTGCTGAATAAGTGATCGCAGCGTGTTGGTGAGGATATTTAAGATGAGGATGCGGGAACGTGTTGACGATAGAGAGTTCAAGGAATGCGCCAGGAAAGAGTATGGCGCTCCTGCATTCGACGGCCAGAGTTTTTTCTCCACGTTGAACAGCAATGGATCCTCTGATAGCTCAGGGAAAGACGGGGTTTGAGAGGACGAAAGGGAACCTTTCTCAAATGGATTACTCAACACCTGTTTGCTGGAAGATTGAAGTCGGTCGTTCGTGACAGAGCGCGTTCCGAAACCGTCCTGGTGTTCGCAAACGCCCGTCCCCGTATTCGACAGTATAGCTGCCTCACTTGCACCACCAGGAATGTGTTCCTCTACGGAACCTTGAAGGAAAGCATCGCCCTCAGAATTATCAATTGAAGCGGGAGGAGCGCTTGACGTGGATGCAGCGCCTGCTTCAGATTTCCATCTCTGTTCTAGTCGCCTTGCGGTTTCGAGGTCCAGCCCTTCTTCCTTTGCGACACGAACGGCGAGGGCCTCGTCGTCTTCCCCGCTCAAATCAATCACTGTCGGGGGTGTATTGGGTTTTGGCGAAGACCCAAATTTGTTGGGAGAGCGTCGAAAGAAAGAGTCCAGAGTGCCACCCTGCAGAACTGGAGCATTGGCCTTCCGTCTCTTCGACGGCGACGGTGTGGCTCCGACAGCGCGCTTTGACATGGTGGATGGTGTTTGAAGTAAATTTGAGGTTTCTACTGCATGGCACTGGTCGTTGTAGTCTGAAAACAGGAATGTGTTCGATGTTCTCCCCATGTTGAACCGTGAAAAAGCGTGGGAAGCAGTCCACCACAACCAGTTGGGCTCGTCGCTGCTGTCACTTTTGCCAGTTTACCGCCTTCCTCCATCTTCGCTGCTGCATCTCAAATCTTTGTCTACCGATTCGCCTGCGAGCTGCCTCGAATCACAGCATCGTTCTTCCTCGACGTCTCATAACGTTATGCAGCGCATCTTCTTCCAAAAGCCAACTTCTTCCGAGTTTAGCCTGTTCGTCAAGTTCGAATTTCTCGGTGACTTACCAATGCCTGTCCCCGGTGCAAGATTCAAGATCATCTGAGGTTGGAACTCTTGTTTGACTTGGTTGAGCCGATTAAAGTTGAGGCGATCGATCTCGAGGTGGTATTGGTTCGTCGGTGGACACACGGATTCGTCTGCATTCTTAGTCGCTTTTGCTCTCATGTCTGGCAACCGGATCGAAACTCGTAACGTACTCCAATCATACGTCAAGCAGCGATCACGTATTCGATCTCAGTATCCACGCTCACCGAGCTTGAAGTACTAGTCCTTAGTGGAAATTTCTACATGCCGACGGCTAAGGGAGGACCCTCTTGAAAAGCCGATTGATTCAAACTAGCCTTACGAGCTGTTTTTACGTCTGAACACGGCGATGGTCCATGACAAGGGTGAGTTTTATTGATTTTGCCTACTTTAGTCATATAACATATGATTCGTTTTGTTGCCCAGCATGTTATCAATTCGGAATGACCACGATAGATGCAAATTTGAACCTTAGTGAGTGTTCGATACGTAACCAGTCAGCTACTGTTCTTGACAAGCTTGACTTCTGCATACTGATATATTTCTCCACTGTCAGCCCTGCTCGATCATTAGTACAAGAATAATCACGATTTATCAATCGAGGCATGGCAGCTTATCTGTTTCATGCGTTTGGACAATGGTCCTGCACCGCTCAGGTGGGTGCCGATCCCGCCCGTTGCTCGTACGATCATCTTTACTCTAGTATCGCACCGGCTAAACATGAGTTTCAGGACATCACGGCGGGCACTCTTTCATCAATTGAACTTTAAGTCGATGAGCTCAGCTCTGCTGCCGCGCTTCCAAGACTATTACGGGTCGTGCTTGTGTCGCTTGCACGTTTTTTCTGCAACATTCTCTTCTTTTACAAGGGACGTTTAAGTCACTGGCATTGCCGTCACTTATTCCTCCGTCGCGGCGTTAGTCTGCGGACTTGCTCGTTGTGGAACAATTCATATCCACAGACACATGGCATGCATTTCACTGTTTTCGTGTCATTCGCTCAATATCATGATGAACAGATGGTGCAGACGCTCAACCTCTTCTAGGATTACGATTCATTACGCAAAATCCGACAAGATGCATTTCTAGTATTTTCCGTTCTTCGGTAAGTCCGTCGAATAATCACCGTTGTTCTATAATTGCTGAAGTTGGATCGCCCTGAGGAAGGTACACAGGTCTTTTCCATGCATGTCGGCGGCCTCGCAAATGGCTAGCACGCCGTTTGTATGGTTCAGATGTTTGCGAAACAGTTGAAAGACGCTTTAGTGGACTGGTGCGGATCGTTCGAGTTTCACAGAGCCAACGGATGCTAAGATCACAGGAACGAGGTGAATTTTCTTCCTGACAACCGTTGAATACCTTGAAGATGCGTTACGAGGGTCGCAAGGGAGAAATGGTGCGTAACACCACTCACAAAGAAACTGACTTGTGGGAATGTCCCGATGTATTCTTTTACCTTTCGGTGGGACATTCGCTTACAGCTCAAACTGACACTAGTTCGCACCAAAGATCGCTCACACTGACTTCTTCAGTCCATATGAAGGCACTGTCTGACTGTCGCATGTATCGCGAGGCATTTGTTTGCAACAGAAGAAAATTTACGAACAACAACGACGCGACACGGCACTGCTTGGGGTCTCGGAATTTTTTCAAGCGCCAGCTATTCTTTGCGAGGCTTTCGGAGGGTCGACATCATCAGCCGGTTCAATCCGCCTGTACATTTCCAGCCTAACTTGATATTGAAGGGGTGCTCTCACCAGTCCTGGCGTGATGGCCTTCATGACCTGTGTTCGAACTTACCTCTGGCTGCGCTCAAAGCAAATCTCCCTCGTCGGCTCTGGCGGGCTTCAACTCCACTGGTACTGCGATCCAGACGGTCGGCGATCGTCGTTGCTAGCGTCGATTACCGAAGCAGCGTGGGTTCTAAATCTGTCGACCCGCATGCCATCTACAATTCACTCCAACTTCAAGCTAAAGTCCCTTTCGCTGCTACTATCGAGACTTCGGTACCTTGGCGAATGCGCCACGATGTCCATTGCGCTCATCGCCAACTCTCAATATAATTCTGGCAGTCCGTTTTGAGCCGGCGCTTTGGCCGGTTTGTTTTCCCTCAAGAATCAATCTACCGGTACTGTAACAGGCACGGCGAGGCCATGTATGACGTCCCAACCCAATCTTTGTGACCGGATTATGTTGTTTGCTGTGAGCGCTTTCCCTGATTTAACTTTTTCTCGTGTTGAATTTATCGAAAACGGGGATCTGCGTGCAGGATATGCTCGTACACTCGGCAAACCGTCGAATGGGAACACTAATGCCGTGATCAAGACTGTAATGCAAAGGCTGCGTAACGCGCCTCTGGAAAGTCTTTATGAAGGCAGCAAGTTGAGCATCCTCCTCCTCAAATCACCTCCAAGCCCCTTCGCCTCCTCGAGATGTCTGACGGACGCTACACTTCGCAGAACCCGCACTCCCAACATGTTCCATTCCACAGAGATGACCCAGCTTATGGTGGTCGCCCGCCGCATCCTCACAGTCATTCGACGCGCTCGCCGCGTTCGTCGCTCGCATATAGCAATACCACGCACCCACACCCGGCGCAGCCTGGCCAGGTTCCTTCATATCCTCCTCACGGGTACCCCACATCCACGCATCCGACGACGCCGCCCATGCAAGGTTACCCTCCCAATCGCGTTCGGTCCACTTCCATGTCCCTCTCTCATCACCCCGCTCATGTGCAGTCTCACCACCATCGTGCGCCCTCTGGTCAGATCCCGGCACAACACTCCCCGCTGTCTTCCAGTCACCGTCCCGACCTGGCGCACCTAGCTGGTTTCCCTCCGCGTTCGAGGACTCCTGGTCCTCCGGCCTCGAGCTCTCACTTCAGCGGGCACACGAGCGATGGTATGGTTGGCGCGTCACCCCAACGTCCTTTCCAGTGCGATCTGTGCGCGCTCTCGTTCAGCCGGCAGCACGATCTCAAGCGCCACAAGGAAACCCACAACGGCGAACGGCCCTACCTATGTAACGGCCCTTGCAACAAGACATTCACCCGTAAGGACGCGCTGAAACGTCACCAGGTAAGTATCTGACAAACCTCGTATACGCCCTTGGCTGATAGCAACCATTATAGCTGTCGAAGAACTGTGGGACGGTGGATGACCACTGAAGCTTGTACGCGCCAGGTACTCGGACAGCGACCGATCGCTCGTATCCTTCACTTCAAATTTGCTTTCGGCATCCATTTTTGAACGGCTTCATATCTCTCGTATCCCGTTGTTCTTTTCCATTCGCTTATCTGGTATAACACACACGCAGCGACTCTCTATCTACAATTCTCTAAATGGCTTATAATTCGGAAATCGACTTTGTACTGACTTTTTTGATCTCGACTGCTAACACATACTTGTCCAATCCTTACTGTATCTATCATCAATATAATTCGAAGTGTTTTCTTGTTTAGAACGGGCTTTCGACGGCCTTACGTGCGATCATTGTAAGCGGGCAAGATATTGAGACAGCGACGAGTTGAGAGCGCTAAGGGTGACCCTGCCGTTGTCTTCAACAACATGCGAAGTATGGAGCCATATTCCTATACCGCGACCATCGAGTTATAGACTTGCGCTCGATCTCGATTAGAAAGAGATGTGCCTTACACACATGATGTTTGTGCACGATGTGACCGAAAACCATGAGTAGAAGATCGTCATCTGCTCCAAGCCAAAAGAGACGAATCAATGTCGTTACATTCGCTCACGGCAACTGCGAACTCGCGCGCGGTCCGAGTCCGGAGGGGAGGAGAGACCCAATAGAAAGCGAAACAGCGTGATATTGGCTTTAGTCAAGCGACGACAAAAACGGGAGTCTACGGAGTTGGGATACGTCCCGGATCGACCATGCAATAACGTTACCCGCCCCTCTTCTCCCCCTCACGCTGGCGGACGGGCCTCGCTTTCCCCGCTCTCGCCAGTAGGGTGTAGTTTTACTTCAAGGACCCAAGCGTCACGCGGCTCGATCTTTTTGTAGTAGTCTTTCGCTGTCCCGCATTCTTGAAAACCGTGGCGCTCATAAAAGCGTCTCGCCGCCAAGTTGGACACCTGCACATGGAGATAAATGCTGGAGATCCTCGGCTTCGTATGTGCTCTAGCTGCATCTAGAACATGTTGGAGACTCTTAGATCCGATGCTCCGTGAGCGATATGGCTGAGGCGGATAGTTTACTGAGTTGCAGTGACAGAACGAAGAAACCTTGAGCCAACGAACGCACCGCCAATACGCCCATCGTCGCGAGATAGAGTTTCGAGACGCCGTCGACCTCCTCGACGCGACAGCATATGGTGCCGACCGGAATATCGTTCAGATACGCTATAGAGAGCTAAAGTCAGCTTGGGACGTGGTGGCGGAAACGAAGGGGGGATTCGCGTTTTGGCGCGTCTGGCACGAACTCAGTCTGCAGAACTCTTCGACGTCTGGCGACAAGATGTCCTTGTAGAATTTCTCGCTGTATTTGATGGGGAAGAGCACCGAGTTGAGCTTGCGGACAGTCCCGAGGTTGTTTGTCGTCAACGCTGAGGTGGTGATGCGCTCTGCAGGACGTGTTTTGGACGCCATCGTCGTCGTCGTCGACAAAGAAGGCTCGTGGTCCACGCGACTGTCGAGCAGCAGCGACTTACGCGACGGCGTGCTCGACACGCGGGGTCTGCGGGGTCTCTCTTCACTCGGATTACGTTATGGCTCTCCTCAGAGATGATACATGGCGCTGAGAGAAAGAGAGGTGTATTCTCGTCCCTGGGCGAGCTAAAATCTCATCTATCTCGAACACAAAACATCTCCCACATCCGCCAGAACGATCGCCCCCTTTGTTGCAAGTCAGGAAGGCTTAAAGGAACTGCGACCCATCCGTACGAGGAACAAATTTCCGTCTTCAGGACAACACGACGAGGGACAGACGCGCCCCCCTCGGCCAGTAAGCTGCAGGACGCTCGAAGGCGATGTCGACGACTGAATTGGTCGCCTCGAGAAGACCGCAAATGTGTCAGCCTTGAATCCTATTTCCCCTCAGCGAACGCACTCACCTCTCTGATCATCTCGCTCTCGACAGAAACGGATCATCACCCATTCTCTGCCAAACCGCGCTAGATCCAGGCAGGCCTAGTCGCGGAGCTGAGGAAGACAAGGAGGAATAGAAAAGAGAGAGAAAAAAGCGGCCTTGAGCGTAACTCTCTTTTCCTCGTCCTTTCTCACCTCTGACCGATCGTGATCACACTGAATGTCGGGATTCAATCCCCCTACCGTTGATCTCCGGAACCATATCGACTTGTGCGCCACGACGATTCCGGAATCATGTAACGCCATTCAGCCACCAAGCTGGGCGATGAATCACTCATGCCCATGACATCCGATCTGCCGTCTGCGCAAAGAATGATGAGTGACCAGAACAGCCAACCCACTGGGTATCTGGTATATGAGGTACTCACACGCAATATCCTCGTACACCCGCGATCACTCGCATTGGCCCTTGAACTAAGAGGCCAACCAGGGAGGCGCTCCACACCACTGAATGCTGACAGTTTTTTCAGCCCCGGACCGCTCGAAAATCTAAAGTTTTACAACTTACTTTTGGGATGAAACAGCAAGAAACAACGTTGCAGGGGGCGGGGGCAGGTTCGGACCGCCTCGACAATACCTAGAAAATTCCAAGAGAAATCATTCGCAGAGAAGAGCACCCGGAAAGTTTCCTCTTGCGACCTTCAAACTGTAAAGACGAGGTACGCGCGACCCCATGACCAGAAAACTTGCTCGAAAACCTGGACGTGCGGGTAAGCAAGGAGTAATGCGTGATAACACTAGTGTTGATTTTGCGGATACAGAGACTTGAAGAGTGTTGGTACAGGTGTTGATACAGACTAGACGATACAGCGCGACACGTAAATCCACAGTCCTTTGGGGTCGGATCGCATAAAAAACTATTTTCTGAAAGGCAGGTCGGTCAATTGATGCAAAAGAAACTCTGAAGTACGTTATACGCACTAAACTCGATCGAAGTAAAAACTAATATTTCCAATTGGTCTTGGGTGCATGTGCCCCAGCGCGTCTATTCCTCTCGCTTCCCTTCTGCGAAGCTCGATCGCGGACGACGCGCGGTTGGAGGTAAACGTCATCGTAGCTCCTAAACGTACACCGGCCGCTCTCCTCATCGCGCACCTCAAGCATCGCCGATATGCAATGCCACATCCTGTCGTCATCGAACCTGAACGCTATCCCGAGGTGCTTCTGGTACCAGCGCTGCTCGCGCGGACCAGCCTCGAACGCGTGGTCCGCCATTGTGACGAGCGTGCAGTCCGTCACGGCCATGTCGACGGCGACGTGCCCGCCGGGGGGATTGAACAGATGCTCGAGCGGCGACATGGTCTCGAGCACCTTGGGGACGCCCTTGTGCCGTGGATCGTAGCCGTCGACTAAGATTTGGTACGTGGTCCCGTCGGCGAATGACAGCGACATGGCTGGATGTTCAGATGAGCGCCGGATGTGCTTGAGGACCTTGCCCGCCAGGATGCTGGGGTCGACACCGATCGAATGCAGGCGCAGGGATGGCGGCCGCTCTCTCGCTCTCCCTTTGCCGTTGTTGCTGCTGCTGCTCGCCGTCGTGCGACTGCTCGTCGATGCCGTATCCTCGCTGTAGCTCATGGTGCAGGTAGAAAGAACGGCGAACGCTGTGGCTGGTCGCTGAGCTCGAGCAGCATATATGCGCGCGAGGCCACAGATGAGCCCCTCTCAAAGGCCACGGCCCACACACACATGACGCTGTGGCCTGCTGCGATGGGCGTGGCAGGAAGGCAAGATGTGGGCGAGAGCGACAACGTCGGCATCAACAGGGACCCACACACGCGAACCAAACAGAGTCCAAACACACATGCCATTTGATTTGGTATGACAGCAAAGGGGGGGTAACAAAGCAATTACATGGGGCTGTTTTACATGAATGCACGGTATGCATGAATTGCCGGGTAGATTGATCTTTCATGTCCGCTATAGAGATTGAATGAAAGGGAAGAAAACTATGAAAGAAAAGATAAGAAAGAAAAGTAAATCCAAAAAAATGCAACGGCGCCTTGGAGCCCGCCAGAGACGCACGCACCCGCCCTCGCATCACCCCACAACAGCCGAGTCGACTTGAAGTGGTCGTGGGGTAATCCGACGCGCAGGAAGGCGGTAGACGCTCCGTGGGGGCGGAGGAGGCGGAGGTCGCAGCGCGACGATGTCGATGTGCTGCGAAAATTGCGTCGCGCTGCCCTTCAGCTGTCCGTTCGTGGGGGAGAGTCGCTCGCTGGCGAGCCATCCTCTTCTGTTCTCTGGTGACTTGAACTTGGGCGTGATGGCCTGAGGGGTTGTGGGTGTTGTAACAGTAAGCGCAGTTTTGCGAGGGCTCAAGCGAACATTACTATACCCATCGCGCTTATTCTTCTTCCACCCCCACACCTGGGATATCCATACACCCATAGGCACCTCCTTTTTCATGTTTTCAACCAGGAACGGATGCTCGAGCATCTCTTTCGGCGTTGGCCTATCGACAGGCGACACCGTCAACCTGTAAAAAATCGAACCGTCAAGGTTCCGCGACAAGAAAACAAATTTCAGGTTTCAACGGCGCACGTCTTTTTGATGAAGCTTTTTAAATCATCAGTCCATTTCACGACTTCATCATCCTCCAAGATAGGTGGCTATAATAGTGTTTGATCAGCGAACGAACCATCACACCAAGCCCCATACTCACGTCACATTGAGTTATGTAGAAAATCAGATCGATTGGGCCGATGTCGTTAGGGAAAGGGAACTTCTGGGTAGTAAACTCCAGGAGGGAGATTCCAGCAGACCAAACGTCTGATCGAATCGTATATTGTTGACCGCTTATTCGTTCAGGCTATCCAGAATTTAGGTTGGAACGTTGTCAGAGTCGAGACACTTACTGCCATGTAGAAGCTGGTTCCTGTGAAGGTCCCAGCCAGCGAATCAACAAGATCGCCGGAAACACCAAAGTCGCAGAGTTTGACGACTCCTTCTCGGGTAAGAAGGATATTCGACGGTTTAATATCTCGATGGACAATCTTGCGGCTGTGTAGATACGCAAGTCCCTCGAAGATCTGCAAGGCAACAACAAAAACAAAACACAAGTGAAAAAGTCTGTTCGTAGCAAAGAAAATTTTCATACGTACCCCCTCTGCAATCCTTCCAATCACCTTCTCACTTGCATATTTCCCCGACGTTTTGATCTTTCTTTCAATCGCCTCCAGACTTTTCCCCTCGCACACCTCCATAAGCACCTTGACCTCGCTCGATGAAGGTGATATATATGCACCGTAGAACCGGCAAATATTTTTGTGAACCGTCGTCGACATGAAGGAGAGTTCGCGGACGAGCTGCTTTGGAGGCGTCTCTCGAGTGGTGATGGTTTTCCGTGCCATAACGACGTTATTCCTCTTGTCGCGGACCATGTGAACGGCGCCTCCCGCCCCCTCGCCCAATCGTTCCAAATCCTCCAGAAAGTCATCCGACCACTTTTCCTCTCCGTAGACAGGCGCGCGGACCTCCTCCTTGCTGACTTCGCTTATCTGTGTGATCGCGGTGCGGATCGTGGAGACGTCGTCGAGGGGAGCGCCGCCAGGCACCATGGTCGCAGAGCCAGACGAGGCGGGGGGCCGGATGGTGGGCTGATCGCCGCCCTCGGTGACGGGGTTGGTCATGACGCGCGGGCCGCCTAAGAAGTACTCGCCGTAGGGCGGGGAGTCGCTGTCATTCGAGGCGCGGTTGTTGGCCGTGGGCCTGCTGACGGCCAACGCTGGAGAAATGTTGAGCCGGGGCGTGGTCGGACGCGCGCGCGACCTGCCCACCTGGACTGGGTAGAGGCCGCCGTGCATGTTGGAGGGCGAGGGCGAAGGGTCTGAGGCGAGTCCGTTCAAAGGAGGCGAGAGGGCGGGTTGCTGCTGCTGCTGCTGCTGCTGCCTCGCGCGCAGGTTCAAAGGCTCTGTGGACGGGAGAGCGAATGCGGGGGGCGCTGGAGACGGGGAGCGCTGTACGTCGCGAGGCCCGCTCGGGCGTGTTAGATGGGTCATGGGGGGATGGTGGTGGTTGAGGAGAAAGAGGAGGAAGGGAGGCAGTCGCCACAGACGCGGGACGGAGGGTGGTCGTAACCGAGGTGTGCCGGTCTCCTACTTATAAACGTTGCGACAGCATGCCCTTTCCAGTAATACCTACTGTATATTATTCTTCTCGCTGCTCTCGCGTGCATCGATGAATCCGTCTATTAATTAATTACACTGAGAGCTGAGTGACTCGTTCTATTATATACGCAAAGGCAGCCTCTCCTCGTATCTGCGTAATCGACAAAGACAGTATTAGTGAGAACGACGTGGTTACCCGTGTTATCAAGGTTTCTGCGGCTAAGGTCAGCGAGGATCCTGGAGGGGGCCGTTTCAGCTCGCCGGGACGAGCACTAGTAGTATTTGTCCCAGCTTTCTCTCGCAGAATTCGGCCTTTGCGGAGTCCCTTTTCACTTCTGAGCTATATAGCCAAGGCACCGGGCTCGTAAGCTCGCGACTGCATACGCTCTGAACGCATATGGGCGCCCAAACCTTTTATTCGAGAGTCAGTAGCACGTTTATTCCTGTCTCTGCTTCGCTGTCCCACGAGGACCAATAAGAGGACGATCAGTAGATTGAACGAGTGTAAATAGTCATATGCGTACTCGGTTTTCGAAGCAGCGCCGCGTAAGGGACAACCAGAACGGCATTTCCTTGTGAACGGTAACACGGAGCGCTATCCTCCTTTCGCCCGCAGTACGGTCGTTTCTGCATTCCTCTTCCGACCCTCCCTTTCCCGCAGCAGTAACCCTCGCTCATTCCTCTTCCACCTCGGAGTGTCCTCAGATCCGTTACGGTGGACTCCTTCTGTAATACAGTCATCCACGCCGACGACAAACGGGGGGAAATAGTTGTTCACGTCGCGGTCGTTCTTTTAATACTTCTCTTTTTTTTCTTCAATGGACACGCGTCGGAACAAATTGACTTGGGGGTTCGCAAGGAACGACTCACACGTCTCGACGAAACAGATCGAGCCTTTGGGCATCTGCGTACACGGACCTATTTGTAGGCCATCGCTGATCAACTGCAGACATTCAATGGAGAGTCAGCTGGATAGATTACTCACTCTCCTTGGCGCGCAGAACATTCGTTACACTGAAGACATGTCAATAAAACAAATTTCAATGACACATACGGGGTAGATCCCGTATCGACGTAATGGTACCCACCACCGTAAACCCGGCGGGCCCCTCGTCGACTGTGACTGCTTGATTAGACGACCTGAGTGGCGTCGAAATCTTGGAGTGCAGACGCACGACTGTCAAGGGCCTGCTACGTGAGCGATCAACGTAACCCCAGTAATCACGAAGAGAACGTACGCAGTTCGCGACTGACAGTGTTCGCGTTCGAAATAATCAGATTTGGCGGGGGGTCCTCCACGTCCTGGACGGAAAGAAGGCTGCTTCGAGCTGCGAACATCAAGACAGGAACCCGAAATATAAGGGATAACCTGCTATCAGTGGCTGTTCGTCTGAACTGTAAAAGCTGCCGACGGTTGCCGTATGTGATGGGTGGCATTCTCGAGGTGTGAGCTCAAGAAAAGAGGAAGGATGGGGGTGGATTGCCTAAATACAGAGAAACAGGCCCCGGGCCCGGCCACTCAAGCAGAGACCTCCGTCGATGTGCCATGGCCAGCACCACGACGCCTTCGACTTCTCCGAACCGAGCGTGTTCGAGTGCCCAGCCAGCCTGCGACCGCAATGGCGGGGACTGCCTTCTATGGTGCTGATTTGCCGTGGGGAACGAAGCGGAGAGACAGGGAAGCACCTGCAGAAGACGCGGAGACGACCACCGATTCGCAGCATGATGAACAGAAACCCAGCGGGGCTGATCCAAGTAACGGTGAAGACGGATTCCGACTATCGCTGGCGTCCGAGCGGTCCGTACGAGGTTGATCGTGATATAGATGTCTCTTCCATCTCTCCAGAGGAAGGCATACCGCAAAACATTCGATCTGTGTGTGAATGAAGAATTGTCGGGTAAAGCATCAGCTCATTGACAGGAACCACGTCTTCCACGATCACCGTGTAGCCCAAATCCTCCTTATAGCCTTCCTTCCTTAATTGCCATTGTATTGATTCCTCTTGAGGTTTTCTTCCTTCGATAGTCTACCTGAAACGATTCACCACCGTATGGCGATCGTAGCACCTGGTTCGCATTGCGGGCTGATAGAAGCGGAAGCGGTCGAACAGCTCAGAAGGATGTTCGGAAATTTTCAAGGGGGGTAATGTTTCTGTAAGTCACGGTCTGTTTTGCGAAGATTTGCTATGGCGTCGATGTCCAAGATCGAAGTTGAAATTTGAAGAGCCACAGATAGACGCCCAAAATAGTAGTCTGATTACCGCTTCTGGATACTTTGTAAGTGCTACGATACTTGTACGTTCTACAGCCATTCATCAATATTCGATTGCGTAGCCAAGTGGTTACGGCGCTGGTTTTAGGTCTTGTGACGCATTCACCAGTGGGAAACCTCGCGAGTTCGAATCTCGTCGCAATCATTTGTCTTTTTCCTCTTCCTCATGATCTAATCTCGACCTTCGAGTGTGCACGACTTTTTCTTGTTTTTTTTTCCCTTCAGTTCGCTCACATCCAGCTCAAGGATTTTTCTTGAATACAAGTTCTGGTACGATATACAAACTACACCCACGAGCGGAGAGATTATCTTCAATAATCTTGGCCAACTCCACAGGGCTTTACTTTGGAAAAGATGTCACCGATTCCAGTTATCAGTCAGTTTCCAAATCTTTGTATGTACCTCAGGCTTAGGAGTATACTTCTCGGCATAGTATAGTCGACACCGATCCCGGTGTTGATGATATAGTTGCTATGTGAGTATCAAACTGTTTTTCAAGGCAATCCTTCCTCCTTGAACGTGCTCGATGATCGCATTCAACCATGATACTATGCTATCTACAGTCTCTACGCGCTCGCATCCCCGGAGATCGAAATTATTGCCTTTATCGTGTCCTTCGGAAACACCGATGTCGAATCGTCTTAGTAAGTAGATCTTTTGGATTTAATCTTTAGATGCTATAGTAATCTTACAACCCATTGGTTTATTTTTTCAGTAAGAACATCCTCAAACTCTTCGACGTCCTCTCTCGACACTTCGAGCAGTTCCCTGACCACCGCGCCAGATTTCCAGGCTTCTCCAGCCGACCCTACATCGCTCGAGGTCCGAGCGGGCCCCTCGAAGGTGCTTTGCACAGCGCGCAATATTTTCACGGGCTCGACGGGCTCGGAAATATTCATGAGCGGCATCGGGATACTATCACGACGGGGAGGGGCGCAGAATTTCTAAGAGCGTCGGGCAAGGCTGGACATGAGCTTGCGCTGGAGCTTGTTAGGTCATACCCTCCGAGATCGATCACGTACATTGCGTTGGGTCCACTCACGAATTTGGCGTTAATGGTGAGGGAGGACCCGGCTGCGTGTCGCGACCACCTCGACAGAGTCGTGTGTATGGGGGGCGCGCTGGACGTCCCCGGAAATACGAGCCCCGTAGCTGAGTGTACGCCTGTTTAGATAATTTCATGAAGGACGGATCGTTAGCTAACGAAAGGACTAACAGTCAATTTCTTCGCCGACCCATTCGCGGTGAAGGAGCTCCTCATGGACGGCGGCTTCCCCCTCGAGCGGTTCGTGCTCCTCCCCTTGGACGTCACCACACCGCACGAGCTACGCTTCCCCCTCTATGCTTCACGCGTCGATAACACGTTCAAGGACACCTCCGCGCCCTCGCAGGCGTCGGCGGGGAAGCCCCCTCTGGTGCACTTCACCAGCGCCTTCCTCGAGCGCGCGAGGGAGGTCATGGTCGCGTTCGGGAAGGACGCGATGGAGCTGCACGACGTCTGCGCTGTCTGGTACGCCGTCGCCAACCCCCCGCTGGGCGAGCGCGGTCTGCTCGATCCCGGGCACGCTGAGGGATGGAAAGCACACCCGCGGTTATTCGACATCGAAAGGTGAGCTGCGCAAAATTGCCTCTTGAGACGACCAGATTCGGCTTAGGAGACTGAATTCAATCCAACTTTTCCTCGAATCTCTCACTTACCTCCTGCTATTCCCTCTCAGGACTGGCGAGCTCACTAGAGGAATGCTCGTCGTAGACAGACGTGATGAATCGACGACCCATGGTCCAGGCGAGAACCGATCCGAAGTCCAGGCCGCGCTGGAGAAAACTTTCAGCGACGCTACGGCACCAGCACTCGTCATGAAGGAAAACTCGCAGGAGTTGACATCGGCCGTACCCAAGGGCGTACACACAGTTTTCCGCACGCCAGGCACCGATGCGCTGCTCAAGTCCATGCTGGCACGCGTCTGGGGTGTCGAGTTGTGATCCTATACACTTGCAGGTTGCATAGAGTTGAACAACTTGATTTCGGTCGAATCCAAGAGGGAAAGCACCCATTAGAATGACATCCGGTCCTACAGCTATACAATTTGAAACAAGGAAAGCACCAGAGATTTGAAATACTGAAACCATATAGTCAATGTGCGAGGCATTCTTCTAAAAACCCAATAACAATACTTGTCTTCGGATCGGGATCTGCTTCAGACCGGAGAATCTCCACCATGCGATGGGCGATCGAATAAGCGCATTCGTCTGCCCTGCCAAATCCTGAAAGGCACCCGCTCCGGTACTCGGTCTCTGAGGTGCCCAGCATGGCTGGGATGACTTGAGGCTCACCATGACCTGACCATCGCAGCAAGATAGGCAAGGCAATGGGCACGGGTAAACCCTCTGTAAGGATGTCCAAGTCCAAGTCATCTCGAATCTCCGTGGTGTTCCCCAGTGCGCTCAGCAACGCGGTCAGAGCCGCAAGAGCCTCAAATGCTTCCTTCACGGCTTCCGAGGGGAGGTTGTCCTTGGAAGGCGCGGGCTTTGGAAGCGTTGAGAGTAAATTGTACAACGCATTTGCGTCCTCGGCCGCAGAAGGCGCCAACGCCGGAGGTGACGGGGGTCGAGATCCCGGTAGTTTCATGGTGAACCGGCTTGCTGGAGGTGTGTTTGGAGGCGTCGTTGACCCGCCAAAGCGTTTGATAAAGGTCATTGACATGGATGCCGCAGACGTGGCGGACGCAGAATTCGCCCGTGATCGTGGAGAGGATGGGCGATGGGACAACGCGACGACAGCGTTCCACATGATAGAAATCAGAAACGTCGCGAGTGACGCCTCGCTACTCTTTGTTGAACAGTAGCGCCCCAATGCGCGGGCATAGATGGGCATCAACGTCTGTAAAGTCGCGATGGACGGGTGGAGGTTGGCGGGAGCCTTTGTGCCATTTGCGACCTTTGTTCCAGTGGTAGTTGGGACTGCCGCAACATTTCCTTTCTCCAAGTCTTGAATCAAAGGGACGAGATCGGTCTTGATCCCGCTCATGAGCGGGTTGATCACTCGCTTCATCACAGATCCCAACCCCTCCTTGATGACCAACAATCCGTCTCCTTTGTGGTCATGGCTGGCGTCAAGCTTCAATTCGTCCAGGCAATCGAGCAACTCGCCCGCGAACGTTGCAATACCTAGTGCGTGCGCTTGAATGGCGTTCAGGTTCGGATTTTGCACAGATGGTGCGCTTGGATTCGAAAATGCTGGGTTGGAGAGCAAAGGAAGGAGCGCCGTCGACAAATTTGATAAGAGAACTGTAAGCGGCCGCTGAAGAAGTCTGAGAATTGCTCTTTGAAGGTGCGAGTTCCCTTGGCTGGTGTTCAACTCACTGCAAACCAACGATACCACGTCAGAATGTCTCAAAATTACACAGTTTGCAGCGAAAAGTGCTCACGCAGCGATAAGCTCTCCCAAAGTTCGTCCTCGTCCTACAGGAATAGGGCGCTTGCCACCCAGCGTATCCGGTGTTGCCACGGCCGACACCGGCTGAGAGAGTGCCTTTGAGGCGGCTTCGTTGAGTTTCAAACTGAGGGCGTCGAGATAGGAGCCATCGTGAGTCAGAGTAGCCTGCGTCGGTGTCGACACCGGTGCGGGCGAGGGCTTCCGGTTGAAGTTCGTCAGTGACGACAGCTTCGTGAGGGGCCTTGCGGATCGATCTATCGGAGGCGTCTCCGTGTCCGTCCTCGAGGGAGGGGCGGGGGAGGTTGGCCTGCTGATGGGGCGGAGGAAAGGGCTCTTGAGAGCGTGCATTGTGGATAATCTATAAGTGTAGAAAGCTTTTGTGGTGTGTAAGATAAAACCAAGAGAGAATGCGTTCGGGGGCGTATTTTCAAGGCGATGACCGTTCTATGGGGGGTATCCAAAGGCCAGTCAACCAAGCAAAAAGAGGCTGAAATTATCCCATGGGATGGCGATGAGTAAACTCTACTTCGACTGTTCGGCGAGGAGCGTCGGACGAAGGAATTTCAAGGAGGCCTGTCGGAGGCGACCTGGATGAATGCAAGAGGTCCGAAGTGAATCCTGTTAACCTGCTGTCGTATGCTGCGAGGAGAATATATGAGAAATGCATTGGGTGGCATCAGGATGACAACCGACGCACTTTGGTTCGAGAGCGAGCATAGATTGAAGGCGAAAAGAGCTTTGCGGGGGCAACGGACGTCGACGTCAAAGACGGTGGTGCAATTTTCGCGGCTCGTCAACGCTTTTGTACCGCAAAGGGCGTTCCCACGATTACAACCTTTTGCGGACCAATACCATCGAACGCAATTCTAATTTGACTCCTTTCGACTCTTTTCTAACTTTCCTCTCCACCAGTTGTTACTGCATCGACATAGGCGTCTGAGGCAGTCCCACCATCGCTCAGTGACTCGAATTCTACGATTTGTCCCGTCAAATTATACTGAATCTTTCTAGTGAACATTGCGACCTGAGACAGTATCGAGCTCTAATTGAATTCAGAGAGATGCATTCCGGTCCAAGTTCCGGTCGTCTTCGTGCGCATCAAGTATCTGTTGCTCGTGAACGCTCTCTACTCCGACAGCTCGCAAGATCTTCCCGACTCCTTCCTTCTTCACAGCCTCCAATTCCGTCTCGCTTTTCACGAGCAACATCCCCGCAAACCCGAGCGCGTTGACACTCAGCTTGTCGCCCGTCTCGTTCAACACATGGTCTTCGAGCTTCCTGGGGATGAGATGCATGTGTTCGAGCGTGAGGATCACGTTGTACGAAGGCGAACCCGCCGGATATGTCGGATCGTGGCGCACAGATGAGATCGTTAGGTCCAGGAGTGATATAAACGCCTCCTGTAAGGACTCCTCGAGATCCTCACGTCGGGTCGACGAGGACAAAGCGGGAAGGCGACGAACGTGGTTTGCATAGGGGAGTGCGGATAAGCTGAAAGGTTTCTCTGTTTCGGCGAGGGTACCAGTCAGGAGTTGCACCAGCCGAAACTTGTATGGACGTACTTTCATCTTCTAACCTGACTGTTTTCGCCAGTTTTTCCACAGGAGGTCCACCGCCATCCACGGGAATGAATTGCATATGTTTGTGAGGTTGCGACGCACCACTGTTTTCCCCGCCTGACGGAGCAAGCAAAAAACATCATCAGTACTATAGTGATCGACACGCCGATCATGAACGTTGCATGAACGAGAAACACGCACAGTTGTAGAAAGCGAAGAATGAGCCGCCTGTTTTACGTGCGGCATCCAACAATAAGAATGCCTGCACCAAATCGCATGGCATTAATGGCGTGGATTGAGACTGGAAGTCTGGCGTGTGGAGAATCCCCTCAGCAACGCGTAAGACGTGCGCAGTCGGTGTGCATATACGCACCCTTCGTAACCAGAAGGAAATGCTTTGGCACAACAGAATACTTGTTTAGCTAACGCAAAACATAAAAGAGCGTTCAAACGTTCGTTCAGATGCGAATCTAGCTTGCCACCGACGGAGCGGAACTCACCAACAGAACGTATTCCTGCCCTTCCTCCTCGTCCTTGAGTTCCCCCAAGAATAGGCCTGGAATGTACGGAGGCGAGAACGGATCCTTCGACTTGCTGACCCCCAAACCTGCATCGAAATGAGGTGTAGGAAGAGCGGGCTTCTTCTGCAACGCAGGACAGAGGCGTATTTCGAACTGGAGAAACAGAAACGACGCAGTTTCGTCGTCAGACGTCGCCCACACCGATCGCAATGCCTGCCACAGCAGTCGAATAAACGCAGCGAACCTCTATTCCGCTTTCTTCATGGTGGTGAACCTCGGAAGGAAAGAAAAGAAGGTCGCCTTCCTTTCCTGCGCTCTCGAACCTTTCCGACAGTTGGGATAAGATGGTTGTTGCCATTCAAACGTGCTGTGTTCGTGTGCACGGCTCCCACTTCCTTTTCCTCACACTGAGCAACAAGGAACGATAATCATGACACTCGTTCACTATTTGATACACAACATCATACTAACACAAATTCTGCTCTTCTTACAATGTGAATGATAAAACAATCAGTGCACTCCAACAACCAGACAGCAATGAATGTGATGTTTTAAAAAGCAGACCCGTCTGCAATGACACCAGGTCAAGGAAATGGAGCTGTGAGGAAGACACAAGACTCTCTAAGCCTTTTCGCGAGATCCTCTATTCTCCTTCGCAACTTCCATCGTTTCGCCCATCATGATTGCCCGAGTATAACCAAACGCAGCTATGGTCCCATAGATCGTGGCGTTCGTCCCCTGGGAAACGGTGAGGTGAGACACGAAGAGAGGCAGCGAGAGATACATTTGTAGCGCACCTGATAGAAGAGTATAGACAAGAACGACTGCAGAATAAGTAGAACCACTCGAAGAGCGAGACTACGGTGGATTGGCAGTTTCTTCAGCACAGGGAGGGGCCACTCGAGGGCAAGGAGGAAGAAGGCATGTAGAAAAACGATTATCTGGATGACCGGGAATTTGACGATGATGTCTATGAAGAACGCTTGGTTCTTCGGTGCTCTGATAAAATGTGAATAATCCATTCGTCGAGTAAGGATGGTCAGACTCACTGCAGTCCTCCGGGATCACGGAGAGTTCCACCGACAAAGTCCCAGAAGAACTTGCGGTAGAAGAAGCCCCAGTAGCAAGCCCAAATTGCATCTAATATTCGGTGAGCTCGTATTCAGACACTCCATGCTCTATTACGCACAGACACACGCCGCAATGGAGACGAGACGCGCCCAATCATGCCAGATGAAGTTGCCCATTTGTGATGTTGAACCCGGAGAAACGTAGAGAAAAGTGCTTGAAGAAAGCTTGTGAAATCAACGACAAGTCCAAGTGAAAGAAAACGAGTTCGAGCGCTGCTCTAACTCGAGGTGAAAGGAAAGAAGAGCAAGAAAGTGGTTAAAAGACCGTCGACGTTGCGGACAAGGAGCGGTCGCCTCTCCTATGATTGTTGTCAGAGAAGCGGAGTTCAAAAATCTTGCCGTTTATGGGCTCAACTTGGCGGTGTCAGCACGGCGACGACCATCGAAGACGACCGACGACGGTCAACTCGGGTTGGCATGATGTTCTCAGCATCTGCAGCGTCGACAAGGATGCGCGAAACCGTCTGTCATATTTTTGATTTTTTCCCAGTTCCTTACTGTGGGCGGATCTTTCCCTCAAGCGTCAGATCTGGGTGCAATAGCGTTTAGCGCTGTCTTGAATTGTAGATTACCGCAGGCGTCAATGCATGATAATCACGATAAACAGTACAAGAGGTTGTTGTTGTGTTGTTCGATCAAAGAGCCGTTTTTTTGTTGTTTTCGAACGAGTCTTTGCACAAAAGAGAAGGCTCGGGAAAATGATTGCTTCGGGGTAACGGAGACGCGTGACTGTCACTTTTGATTTAGCAGTCTTCGAGCATGCCCTGTTCTAGCCGACCGAACGGCCACTTGCCCTCCTGACACGATGGCACCTCCAACAACGAAGAAACGAATACCGGCGGCGTCGAACGAGACGACAGGCGTAGTCACCAAACGTGGTGACAAAACTGGTGTAATCAAGGAAGGGGACGTCAAGGAGGCGAAACAGCGTCTTGTGAATTCCACGCAACGCGCTCTCGTATTGCGAAATGGAAAGGCAGGGATTATGGGCACCGGAGAGGTCGTGCTGGGAAAGATGAGTGGACGAGAGAAGTTAGAGATCCTGGCCGGTACGTATCATCGTCTCCCGTGTTCTTGTTGTGCACAACTCATCGAATTCCAGAGGATTCCATGCAGCAGTCCGAGAAAAAAAGGAAGGAATTATTGAGTTCGAATGGTGTGTCCGGCCATAGCCTCAGGCTGATCTGCAGTATGACAATGATATTTTCACGCAGCTGTTCGAGCGCCCTTTGATTTGGACAGTTTGATACGATGGTCCCAATCGCAGATGGACGGTGGTTATCAGTTGCTTCTCCTCACGCGTCTAAATCTGAAACACCGAATCTCGTAGCGGCCCTCGACCAAGTGAATAACTTGCACGAAACGGACTTCTGCTATGAAATAGTAGAACGTCACATAAGCTCGCAAATAGCAGAGGATCAAAAGCAGCATCCTTTCTCAGACAGAACTCGAGTGGCCTCAGAATTTGGGATATGGTATGATTTATGCGTCCATGTTGCGCTTTCGATTGACACTATTGTTATCAAGCGTACATAATTCGTACATGATAGCAAGCGCGTGGACGCTGTTGCACGAATTGCTGGTTGAAATGAAGCGTCTCGGGCTCCAAGATAAAATGGTTCTCAAACAGATGAGAAGCTCAGCAGAAATCCGTACTTTGTACATGCTCACCTACAATATGGCTAAGAACCTGGTGGCTGTTGGTCAACAACGTCTACGTTCGATCGTTCAGAATACAGGTGAGAAGTGAATGATAAAATTGAGTGTTGATGTTCTTACAAGGTGTGAAGCCCATTTCGCGCCGTATTTCTCCGAGGCACTTGACAGCAAAGACGGATCGTTCCACTTTAACAATGCTGTCCTTCGAAACATGTATAAATCCTACTTGGATTCGGCGATAATCGAGCTCTGTCTTCCGGGTTCCCAATTCTCTCCAGCTGCACTTTTCCAATGTCTTCACGATGTTGAAGAAGAATCGCCGAAGAGATTGAAAGATTGTCCTCAAGCGATGTGGGACGCCGTCGGAGATCTTGCTGTAAGCTATTACGTGCTTCGCGATTCAAATTTCTAACATTTTCTTCAGGAGGCTGTGAAAATCCAAGACCAAATGGAAACACCCCTACTGGTTCCCGAGGGGCGGGCATGGCAGGAAGAAATGGCTGCGACAGAAGAACCTATGGAGATGTATAGTTGGATCGAAGCACAGAACTCTTCTCTGGAGGCTTGTCAGATGCTCACGAAGCTGGAGGGTCAGCTTAGCCCAATTACGAACTTGAAAGATAAGAACGTCTTGAAGAAAATTTGGATCGAGCTGAACTCCGTGAGTGCATATGAGTTCGTTGTTCCCGTTGGCTGATTGAGTTGCGACATACGCCATAGAACTGCAAAAAGGTCTCTGATATGGATCTCGATCACCTTTGGCAGCTGGACTTTGTCAGAGCCAATCGTAAACCTCAATGGACGTATAGATGGATCGATCTTAATCCTTCTGCTCCTGACCCCGACTCTGAAGACGACGATAAGAGACCCGTTCCAGGATCTAAGCCGGGCAAGAAGAAGCGACTTGCCATTACGAACGGCGAAGATGGATATGAGTCCAATTCATCCATGCCAGGTCTACTTGACGTTTCCAACTCCGAGGAAGAAGACGAAGACGAAGAGTCTGCAGGCCTTAGCACAGACGATGAAGATGACGAAGACTCAAGCGACGAGGATGAGGATGAAGATAGCGACGGATATGATGAAGATGAGGAGGAAGAAATTCGTCACATGTTCCGAGAGGCGATGAATGCTTACAATGAAAATCCGGATATTATCGACGAGGCGGATAAATATGCCGAAGAAAGAAAGAAGAATCCTTTCTTGAAGTTGCTAGGCGCTCTCAAAGGTTTTTATTCCATGCATATCACAAATAATCTTTCAGATATAAACTATGGTGGAATATTTTCTAGGTCGAATGTTTCAAAAGAGTTCTGCCCTTCGAACCGATGGAAAAACTACTCAAACAGCGACATCGGGTCCCAAGAAGTCACAAGCAAAAGCTTCTGCCCCTCCCAAGAAGACTGCAGGTCCTGATGACAGTGCGTGATTTCGTATTATTTTCTCCCATAGGCGTCTCATGGGTTTAGTGCCTCCATTGGAGCCTTTAACGCGTCATCTGAATCAAACACATCTAGACGACAAGGCCAAAAAGACGACGGTCGAAGACGCAGATGACGAAAGTGACGAACCGAAAGCAGACAAGAAGAAGAAGAAAAAGAAGAAGCCCAAGAAGAAGAAGAACCCAACTGCAGAGGGCACGGCAACGGCAACAGAAACGCAACGTCCAGAGACTCCTGTCGAACCACCAAAGTCTCCGATCCCTCCCCAAGTGCAAGCAGTTCCTGGGAAACCTGCCTCGCCACCCCCGTCTCCTGCGAAGAAGAAAGCGACTCCTTCCGTGAAGTCGGGCCTCAGTGGCTCAACTCAGAGGTCGTCGGGACTTTCGTCATCGACTGCTACAGCCGCCTTTGGCTCTTCGATCTCGCTTTCCTTGCCAACTGAAGAGAAAGCGGAGTCCGCAAGATCGTACTTGGCATCGATTGGCGTGAAAGAGAAGACAAAGGTCAAGACTCGACCTGATCAGCCTCTCGAACCAGTCCAGGAGAAGAGGAGTCTGTTTACCAAGCTTGGCTTCCGAGGGAAAGATAAAGAAGCAAAGACTGAGCAGCCAAAGCAAGAGCATCAGAAACCAAACGTCTTTGGCGGGTTGAAGAAGAAATCGAAGTTATGCGCACAGAAGCTCTTCGGTATCTCCGTCGAGGACAGAAAGGGTAGTTTGAAGTGGGATCACTTTGTTCAGGTGCGTAACAAAGCCGATTCTCATCGACGTGCTTTGATGACGGTTCTCAACGTAGCTCATGCGTGACCTCGGATTCGATTACGATCCCAGTACTGCTGGATCTAGTGTGCGATTCGATCCACCGAATCCCGGCGATCGAGTGCGTGTGCCGATGACCTTTCTTGAGTGAACCTTCACTGACTTTTATTACAGTCCATCAGTTTCCACAAGCGTATGTCTTGATGAATTCATTTCGAATGCCTACTTCACGCAACGCGATAAACTAATCTATCTTTGCTCAGCGCACCCTGATCCTACGTTGCATCAGAACCACTTGAAGGAGTTCCGAACGAAGCTCATGGAATATTATGCGTGGTCCCCGGAGCAGCTCAAGATGATGGATAGGCAGTTTGGACCATCTGAAGTCGATTGATCGACTCCGAATTGATGCTTTTTCCCTTCTACAGTCATTCATTTTTCTGTGCTTCTGTGTTCCTACACTCGTGTTTCTGATGTGTTTTTGACTGTACGATCTTGCCCATCCCTTGACGTCCCTTGTAGTTCTTGTAGCGACTTTGAAATCGAAATCGAATGTTATATGATCTTGTTCTCTGTTTGGCGGCATCTTCCGAAACAAATATAGCGCGGTACGAGGCCACAACGACAACGCGTGCAGGAGCGTTGGCCAACGTCCTGCTCGCCCTTCTCCCCCTCCTTCACTAGACATGAAGCGGTCGGCTGAAAATCAACTAACGAAGGATAACGCTGACGACGACGAAATTCAGGTAAACATTGCGTTTCTTCCATACTTTCTGGGCTGAAGTTCGACTAACATCATCATCTTCGAAGGAAATTTCCGGACCTGGAGGTGGATTCAAGCAGGCAGACGAAGAAACTCTTGCAAGACGGCCGTGAGTTAATGAAACTACTAATTGTCTTCATAAATCTTATGCTGACTTTACTGTGTGCGAAGAATAAGGGCCTTGCCGAAGCGTGGACTTACTCAAACCACAGTTTCATCCACTCCTCCTCCAACGTTTGGGCAACCAAGCACCACTATGAACGGTGATGTACGCGGTGTTGTCTCATTTATACATTATAAAGTACCGATTTTCTGAAATTCATCTCTGAAAGAAACCTCAGTTCGGTGGATTCGGTGGATTCGGTTCAAATACAAGTTCTTCGTTCACCTTCAGCACTCCGTCCTCTGCAAGCGGCATTCCATCGACAAACACTCCTCCACAGTCTACAGGCTTCTTCAACCTACCACCTTCAAACTCTGTCGGTGCATTGCAAGCACTACCTAGCCCATCTTTCCCGCAGAAGAATTCTTCACCCGGTTCATCTGCAGCGAGCATATTCGGAAGCATCGTCAATAACGCCACCAAACAAAGCAGCACGGCCTCTGTCCCCTTCCAAAATTCGCAGCAAAAGGATGGAAACGCGAGCGATGACGCTGCGGTGAAATACTACAGTCAACTTCGCGGTTTGAACGTGTCCTTGAACGCGGCAATAGCGAAGGCGCTCGAAGACGATCCATTCTTCGATGCATCGACTTTACTCGAGAGATATAATGCTCTTAAGCAGACGGTGGAGAAGGAGTTCGAACCTCACCGTTCAAAATTAGCTACTGGACCTCCAAATGGTTCCGCAGGATCAACCTCATTATTTGGATCCTCGACTGCACCTCCAACATTACCAGTCCCGCCAAAAGGCACGACTTTCACCTTCGGTTCATCGACGCCTTCAGTTTCATCTCCTTCCGAGTCCACTGGATTCAAACCAACAGGTTTTACCCCTTCATTTTTCTCCACGCCTCCATCGGGAAAAGCATCAACTGCTTCTCCCTTCGGCTCGTCAACTCCCAAGCCGCTTTTGTTTCCACCGTCAAGCTCTGACAACACAGCGAAGAGCGAAAACGTATCTGCTGCACCTACTAATGCCGGATTCTCCTTCGGAAAAACGACGCCGAGTTTTGGTGGTGCTTCGTCGAGTCCGTTTGGCTCGAGTAACTTTGGCAAGGCAGAGGGATCTGCATCGTCGACATCATTCTTCGGTAGTACAACAACGACTCCCACTTCATCCTCGTCTTCCATCTTTGGGAACCCTAAGGGTTCCATGAGCAGTTCCGTCGGTTTCTCATTCGGCAGTCCTACCCCAGAGCCGGAAGGCCCTCCCACTCCAGGATTGTCTGCTTCTGGATCCAGCTCGGCGTTGATAGATATGACGAAAGCACCATCGTCGACAGGAGATTCGAGGGGCGTGACGCCAGCTACAACAGACGGAGGCGACATGGACGATACCCCTAAAGTACTAGGTTCGAATCCCAATGACGAAGAAGGCGCCGGGGAGGAGGATGAGGAGACAACACACACGAGTCGAGTTAAAGTGTACAAAATGACGCAACAGGATGGAAAACCAACTTGGGCGGAATACGGAATAGGTGTGTTGGTATGGATCTGCCGAGGGTGCTTGGGAAGACTAATGTTTAAACAGGTATGGTGCGTTTAAAGAAGCACAAAGACACGGGAGCGCGGCGTATGTTATGTCGGAATAGTGCGACTGCGAAGATAATGATCGTAAGTTCGAACTCAAGATCGTCCAAGTACCTTGTTGACGTGAACCGCAGAACTTCCGACTGTACAAGGCGATAAAAGTGACCGTTGCGAAACAAGCTATTTCGTTCATCGGTCAAGAGGATGGCAAACCAGCATCCTTCCGACTTCGTCTCAAAGACGAATCAAGTGCGAAAGCACTCAAGGATGCAATCGATGCCGAGGTGGCCGCCATTCCCTCATGATGGACTTCGTCGTTCTATCTGTCGCTTATACATTACTGTTTTCTACATTACATGAGACAACTGATCCGCGTACTTGCTTTTGGTGATATCTTCTTGCAGGCTGCTTCCAAAAATACAGATTAGAGAGTCCGGTGGGACGTGCTTTCCTCGATATCAAACGCTATCCGGTGGTCGATAATCATTGACATCAGGCTTGGAAGTGACTTTGCGCATTTTGCCATGTTGAATTTAGGACGAAGGCGTGACTGAGGAGCAGTTCTATGTCGTGATCCGTCCAGCTTTGAGTTGGAAGTGATTGTAGGAACATGATTATACCCTTCAAACTATTATTGAGTACGACAATCCAAACACAACAGAGCTTATCGATATACTCACCTGGAAATCCATTTCCTGCAGTTTCTTACTCCATTTTATTAGAAAAGCAGAGCAAACATAGAGGTGAAACTGAGAAAAAGCGTCCGGCCCTTCCGCCTTCGGAATTGTATGTTAGACGACGATAAACTTCAAACCATTGAACGACTGACGAGATACGTGTCCCACATGCGGATGGTGTTCTTAACGCTCATCTCCCGCATAAGGAGGCAGTTCATCCACCGAAAGGCGAATTGCATAAATTCCACATTTTCAGATTGTAGATGAGCCGCCAGCGGTGCTTATGAAAAAACGGTGACAAAACTGTACTCCGAATGTTGCAAAAGTAAAGCTTACCATCTATACGAGCGACGAGCTCTGCCATGCGCTTCACACTTCTTTGAATGCCCGGTTGTGCGAAGATGTAGTTGTCTTGAATGCCGTCGAGGAGGCGAGATAGGCACCAAAAGCTATCCGCCTCGATGGCGTTCAGCACGTTTTTAGGAAGAAGTGATGGATCGAATAATTCCGGGTCTGTCGCTACAAACGGAGTGAGAACGAAATACGTATAGGAGGATCAGCGCAAACGTCATACTGATATAGGATGACAAGAAAACTTGGAAGAATGGTGTGACAAGGTCGTTGATCCCCTGTACATATCCACTTGCAGGATGTCGGATGGCCCAAACGTAGAGGATACGCTCTATACACTAGAGCGGGTTAGTTATAATCCGGAATTCCTCGAGCCGTAGAAAAGTTACTCCAACCTTCTGAGCGGTGGCATTCATCCAAAGTTGCACTCCAGGTCGAGTACGGGGAACGTCGATCTCGATTTGATGCCATATTTGCTGGTCAAGACCATCACGCCCCCGGGCGAACGATAGCTCCACGAGGGAAGAGTACTCTTCGCGTTTTCGAATCAAAGTGGACGAGCGCAAGGCCGCCGGTAATGGCATATAACCCTATATGCATTCGGTGAGCGTCGTCACCTAAAGCACGGCGCTGGTTTACGTACAAGTAAGAGCTGCCATGCTACTGGTCTGAGTTCCTCTGGGATCCCATTCCACGCCATCTTTCTCAGTTCAACTAGATTATTGCCACCTATTATTTCCGTCGTCTTCGAGAAGCAGAATGATAAGCATCTTACCGATATTGATATCTTCGGCGAGTAGGAATTCAACAAACTTATTGCGCCGGTTTGTTTTTATCGACTGCTCTCTCATCAACTGAGAGGCGGTCTTGGTGTGACCCGATGCTTCAGAATTTCTTGACCTTGTACGCGAGTTTTCCTCGTGCCGCCGTCGAATCCAATGAAGTGGATCTGGGCAAGAATAAGGATCATTCGTTAAGCCAATCCACGACTTACAGACCATGTGCTATGTCCGACACATCAGGTCGGATATTGTCCCTCTCGACGCTTCCTCGATTCGGTTTGCTCGTCGACGCCTCTAGATCCATGCTTCCCAACACGATCTCATCCACATCAAATTCCTCGCTAACTCTCCGCTTATCGACTGGAGTCTTCTCATCCTCCTTCGCTATGCCCGTCTCAGAGGGTTTGCTAACCATCGTCCAGCTTGCCTTCGGTGAAGTCTGAATTGGAGGTTCTGTTTGTGGCGAGTAGGAGCTCGGACTCGGTGCATTGACATGCGTGTAAGAGAAAGCGAGGCTCGACGTCGATGGCGTCCTCTTCCTGTTCGGCACAGGTTGTGCGGGCGTCGCTGTCTGCTGCGGTACAGCATTGTCTATGCTCGATGATTTTCTGCTGTAAAGGGGTTTGGGCGCAGCACTCTCAGAATCCGAGCCGCTGTCCCATGCGTCCTCGTCGGCCCATTCGATTGCTGCGCTACTGTACGATGTGAGGCGAGAGGACGTGCCAAAGCCGATGTGAGGACGTGTCGGTGGCGGGCGTGTCATACCGAGCATGACCAGACTGTTCTGTTGCGCTCGAGCTCGATGTGTTCAGCGACAACGACGGCGACGACGACGAGCATTTTGCGCGGTAAACACCTGCGCCCATGGATCACGATGTGGCGGTGCAAACCCCCACTCTCAGGAACGCGTCCAACGATTTGACGCGTCGTCGACAACAACAACGACAACCTCTGCTTTCTCTGACATCAACGACGACGATTGTCACACTGGTAGCCATCAAGAAAACAGAAACGATGTCCAACAGTCAAATCAAGACGTATTCTCTGGAAAAGTACTCCAAGGCCATCCATCAAACACGTCTCGAATCTCAAAGCACGCAAGGACCAGGGGCAAACGATCTTGAATGGCAACATCATACGCCGGCAAATCTGCAGCTCCAGCTCGAAACGAGGTCGCCTGTACAAGGGTCATTTGATTCGGTGAGGCTCAAGATCGTGTGGGTGAAGGGCAGAGAAACGCAGGTCGATGGCACTAGAGCGCAAGAGAACGTCGTCTACGTGCGTCTCTCATCCTTTCCCCCCAAATTTTGACTCAATATATCGCCTCCTTTCTCTACAGGAGGATGTTGACATCATAAGCATAAGGTCTTTTAACTACCCTTTTCAGTTTAATGGCTCGCCCATCAAGGCCGTATACCGCGAAAACATGATTGGTTTTCGCTATCTGCCCGTCACTGCCCGTTCAGCGTCGCCCTCGGTAACCTATTCGTCCATATCACATAGGCCACATTTTTACCGATATTTCAATAGGAGTACGGTCGATTCCAGATTACATTCAAGACGAACCAAGCCGCCGATGAAGTACTTCTCACTATCCGGGATGTATGCCCGTGCAAAAGCAACGCTGCCCCCCTGCCTCCTCAACCAAGACGCGCTCCCACTATGCTCGTGCAAGATTTCCCGCCTTCCAGTCAAACGGAGACGCGACCTCAGAGCGCATATATGACCCCTTCACGACCTAGAACAATGACAATGCCGATGACACCACAATATTCTGACGACCATCCACAATTGGCTTACAACCCTATGCGCTCGGTAGTCCCCTCTCAGGTCCCTGTTATGCCAACAACGTACTCGACGCACCCCTCCGAACGAATCATGCACCATCCAGGCGCATATATGCATCTCGATCCTTACCCATCTCAGATGAATTCACCTGCTTCTCATGTTCTCCAGCCGGCATTTCACCCGCACCAATCTCAAGCACACCATGGCTACGTCAATCAGCAACTAGCGCTCTCTTCCTTGTCCAGGCAACTTACTCAAACAGATATTTTCACACCACCGAACCCGACCCCACCGGCGACTTCAGTCGAGACGCACGTCGACTCGGACATACCGCCGTCAACAACCGGTGCGGCTCCTCTTGCGGAAGTCTCTTTGAAGAAAAACGATACACGCTCTATCGAGATACAAACTGACCCTCAAGACACCGTACTATCTACTCTGCTTAAAGACCCCGGACTTCAAAACCTTTCGGTAGAAGATTTGGAACAGCTCATTGGACACGTTATTCGAGAGGAAGGATTCCTGCAATTGGTGGGTTCTTCCGATAGTCTCTTCATCGGACACCCTGACTTTTGACGGTGAAGCTGGAAAAGGTTGACAGATTATGGAAATTCAAAGGCCTGGTTGTATGAAGAACGCAGCATCGTCATAAGAATATTTTCCGTTCATTCTATTGAAGAGACCAAAGTTTGAAGGCGACTACAATCTCAAGTACAAGTGCTACATGTAGCCAGTAAATAATTCCACCCGTATAATATCACAAGCATCTGCGCCTTTCGAACACCCAAATGAGGATATAATGTCAAATTCGAAGATATCTATTGGGTGAATAGTCATCGACGGCTAAAGGGGCAAAAGTGGGAGGGTCATCTTGCATTTGCACGAGATTTCTCGAGCTCTGGATATGGACAAGGTCATCTGGGGCGGATTACTGGACCGTATGCCGAAAGACGCGTTCTTTGCCTGCGCCTCCAAATTTACAGACTTTATGGTACTCAATTACAGATTAGATTAGATTGGCGCCAGAAGATTGGCGGTTAGCGCCTCTTGCTTCTGAATCTCTTTCAAACCATTGGATAGTTGACGGTGCCACAATCTGCCACTAATATCGACGAAAGATCGTATCACCTCCTTCATATGTCTCGTCAGTCTTTCGATTCTCTTTCCGCCGTACAACCAGACACACGACTTCGATATAGCGTTCACGACGTCAAGCTTGGGATGATGGAAAACTTGAACGAAGACCCTCCTCCCACCCGAATATGAAACTGGTCAAGATTCAAGCACTTATCATAGAAATTCATCCATATATTTGTTTGTCCTTAGTATAAGTCGTACGAACACATGCATAACAGCAACTGCAAACTCGCACACAAGATTCAATCTTTTGTGACAGAGACATAGAAGGGGTTCAAGAGAAAAACAAGGATCGCAAACGGCGCGGAACGGAAGGAGTGGGAGTGGGAGTGAGAGTGAGAAGGTCATCATCTATAATCTACACGGAGTTCTTTGAGCGCAAGACAGTTACAAAATTGAAGAAGAACAGGCAACGTTAAGCATAAAATAGAAAGAGAGAGAGAAGACCTGGGGCGGACTACTGGGCCGTAAGCCGGAGGACGCCTTCCTTCAGCGGCGCGAACTGCTGCAGCATCTTTAGGAGTGCAGGGTAAGCGGTGTACAAGGCCCAGGCAACAGCAACTGTGGAGTAGATAGATTAGATTAGCGCCTTCAGATCGGAGGTCGAACAAGCGAAATTTGAAAATCAAACGTACGAATGAGAGCGGGTATCCAGAAGAAGACCAGCATACGGTCCTCCTTCTTCACGAGTCTTGTGACGCGCTTGCGTCGATGAGATGGTGCGGTCGCATCCTTCTCAGCCATCTCAGCCATCTGAGCGCGCCCATATCCGAAGTGTCGCAACAACGAGCGGCTTGGGACGTGTGCTAGGACTGGTGCGGGCTGCATATTGGTCGCAACAGCAGCGGGCACCTCGCCACGAGGGTGGTCATCGCCCTCCCTGGCTTCGAAGGGTAAGTGATCGACGCCTGCCGCTCCCGCGAACTGTCCCTGGTCGCTCATCGCCGCGTTCATTTGCTTCGTCCACTTCTCCCACGAAGACCGCCATTCGTTATTGCTGCTGCTGCTATCTTTGCCATTGGCAGTCGGAGGCCGGACCTTTTGCCCCGAGCCCGCAACTTCTACAGCATCCTCAACAACCTCCGCTCCGTCGACATTTTTGTGACTATCGTTCGCTGCACTCTTGCTTTTCTCGATCCGGAATGGTGGTCGCCACGCAGGCATGGGCACGAAGATAGGATAAACCCATGCGGGCATTCCTGGCAGCTGTGGCATGTGCAGCATCTGAGGCATGCGCTGACCTGGTTGGAACTGAGCCCAAGCGCGCTGGATGTACGCCGCGAACGATGCGGCAGCCGCGCGTTTCTCCTCATCGATCGACGGGCCTGCTGCTTTCCCATTTGCATCCGGCGCGGCATCTGCCTCAGGCGAGACCACCGTCGCGCCGTCGTCAAAGTCTGCATCTGCATCTGCAGCGTCGGGATGGTCACCCTCCTCAGCTTCGTTGTCCGATACGTCCGATTGGACTGCCGACGCGACCCTGCTTGATCGACTCGGGCGCGCTAAGCGAAGGCGGCGTTTGGAAAGTACGCGCGGTTGGTGTGTCGATCGGACAGGGCCGGAGGCCTCGTCCCCGGAATCTTCCTCGACATCCCCCCACTGAGATTCTTCGTCACTCTCGCTCCCAGATGCCTCGGTGAGCGAAGGCGAACGTGACAGCAAGGAGTCCAGGAGCCCCGTTGGTGCCAGCTCCAGAGCAATCCGTCCGATCTCGTCGGCAATGAGCGTATCTGCGCCGGCGTTCACCAAAAGTCGGGCGCAACATTGGGAGCGGCTTAACGCAGCAAAGTGCAGTGCGGTACATCCGTTGTTGTCCTGGACATCGAGGTCGATTTCCCTTTGGATCAGGAACTCTACCAATGACGGGAAGTTTAGGAACGCGGCTAGGTGCAGCATTGTTTGCCCCGTCGGGTTGCGGTGTGAGATGATTGTCGCTACCGACGATGACGACGTGACGCCGTCCGCGCTGTCTAGTGCCGAGAGCGAATCCATGATTAGCTTCTCAAATCCCGCATCGTCGGTCCTGCTCAATAGTATTCGCCGAGAATCCGTCGAGCCAGCAGAGCACGTCGCCAAATTTACCATCTGGCTTACGGCCATATGCTGATTTTGTTGTTGCGTTTCAGTGCTCGAGGAGCCCACAATGCGCATCGCGATGTCTTTCGCATCTTCTATCTTTCCTGTCATCTTAAGACCGACTACTTGCAGTGCGAGTTCCATGCTATATAGATCGAAACGACCATCCGAAAAATCGAAATCAGTTTTTTTGTTAAAATAAATACCTAACACCATTTTGCACGTACAGTGACCTGTCCGACTCATCTGTGTATGTAAATAACACTGGCTCGGCAGGGTTTTCGTCCTCTGCCTTGAAGCCCTCAAGAGATACAGGCACAGCACCCGCCGTTGCACGCGGAGGTAAAACGCATACAAGCGTATTTTCGCTCCATCGCGTGGTCGAGCTGGACGGGACATCGCCAAAGACACAATTGTACAACACTGATGGATCGAAATTCGAACCGAGCACTGTTACCTCAATCCCGCCAAACGTAGGGCCAGATGAGGGGATAAGGCGGTGAACTTTTGGAGGTGGAAGAGGTGATATCGAGGTGTCGACGGCCTGGGGGTGCATGAGCGAGTATGAGAATGGTGAGAGGTCTATGTTCGGCGATTGAATGGCTTGAGGAATGAAGTCTTGCATGGGTGGTGAGGACGGAGCGGTTATTGGTGGCGAAAGTGGGAAGAAATTCGAATTCATGACGGATGCGGCGGCAGCTTCCTCCATGATAGCGTCGGCATTATCTACGTACGTCGACGGTGATTGTTGGGTAGTGTTTATCGGCGAGAGATAGCGATTTGAGTTCGGTGGGGATGGCAGAGAGCGCGATCCATTTTCGCCGTCGAAAGGTTGTGGAGACGGAGGTGCCGTGCTAGAATAGACCGACGGAGGAGCGGAAGCAAAAGGAGAGATCGACGAAGTGTCCGGATAGGGATTGCCAGTCGAAGTGGCTGAGATCACTGTGGGGTAGACATTGCCCTCCGCTGTTTCGCTGCGACGGCTTCGTGTCATCATAGATGATCGAGGGTTTTCGTAAGGCTTGGTTCGCTTCCGTTGCGGTGCGATTGGCTCCTTCAGGCTTGATCTCCGTCTCGACGACGACGCATGATCTGCGCTTGACTCTGCGGAGGCCGTCGAAAACATAGACGCACGGGGGTCCCAGTCAACGTCGAAGGACGCCTGCATCTGCTTCGGGGCATTGACTCCGGTGGACTTGTGATCGTCGGTAATCATAATCGGCGGGCTCATGCCTTTGCCCACAATGCGACCGTGCTGATCCTTCATCCTGAAGTGCACGTTGAACCCCACCTTCTCGCGATGGTGGCGGCAGTAGCATGTTATACGGAGAGGCAGAACCACCGAGCCAGAGGAGAAGTCGAGCGTATCTGGACAGTTGAATTGAATGATGCTGAAGGATGCGTCGCTGTCCCGAGAAGACAGGCTGGCCTCGTTGTCGGAATCCGAACGAGCCGGACGAATACGGGCGGCAATCTTGCGCGCAACGCGCTTGGCCTAAAAATGCGCGTTTGCTTAGAAGCCGGGCTTTCCGATCGCGTGTACTGTTCGGACACTTACCTCACGTCCCTGACAAGTCGAGCAGCTGGTAACCAGTTTTGTCGGGTTGGACGAACACGTCACTTCAGCCTCGAGATGGAGCGTATCCACAGGTGAAGCATCTGCAACACACGCACACACACACGCGCGCGCCCCCGCCTCGTCAGCACAAGCGACCATCAAAATGCCTAGAAAGTTTTCGAGATGCGTACCTATTTTCCCTTCCTTGCGGGAACGCTTGCGCGTGGCAGTCCCAGGTGGGAGCTTGAGCCATTTCCAACTGCCGACTCGGTCGTAACATGGGTCGATAGAAGATCCACTCGCGACCGCGAGGTCGAGCGAAACTCTGACTTGTGTCTCGACACGCGATTTTGTCCCCGAAGGGGGAATGTTCGGCGTCAATATGGCGAGGCTGAAAGGGATCGACGCGTGGTTAGTTGGTTTTCCAAGCAAAGGAGGAAGGAGACAAGCCAGGATGACGCACTCATAGCAAGATTCCTTCGCTGGGAAGATAACGCGATGTGCGCCAGTAGAGGGGTCCAACTTGCGCAGATGCACGGGCGGTGGTGGCACGACTTGTGTGAGAGGAGATGTCCCAGGAGCAGCAGGCCTGGCCATTATCTCCGGGACTATTGGATCGGTGAGGGAATTGTCAGAGGGAAAATTAGAGAAGATGTTGGTTGTGAGTGCGGGTTTAGAATGAGCTGGCGGAGGAGGTTTTGAAATTTGGAACACAGCAGGGTTAATGGCGACGGGAGACTCGGGGGACATAGGCCTGTCAAAGACGTTAACGTGAGCAAATCAACACCGGACTGCGCGTGAGTGCGACCGCGACCGCTTGAGCCACCGACGCGGAGGAAAAAAAGACACGTACTCGAATGCACCGTCGTTGGCAAGCTCCTCAAGCATGAGGAGGCTGTTGTCGTCGAACTTGATGTCTGCAGTGGGGTCGATGCCGTTCCAGGGAGCGGACTCTCCGTCTGGCGAGAAGGGATGGAGCCATGCAGAAAAGTCGACTGGTTGGAAAGAGGATGGTTGACCGTCGGAGAGGGAGTCGGAGGAGGCAGGCGACGATGAGCGGGTGCTGCTTGCTGTCGTCGACGACATGGCGGCGGGGTGGTCGTCGTTGGTGGTGGCGACGGCGACGGCGAGGAGAGGCAAAGCGGGATAAGGCTTTTGTTGGCTGTCTGGAGGAGGAATGAGGACGAATACATATACTCTGACGCGGTCCGATCCAGTGTGTTTGGCTTCTGTTTGGCTGCGATGCAGGGTCTGTCAGGGAGAGCACCCTTACGACCCTGCCCTGAAAGGAGCCCTTCCCGATTCGTGCTGAGAATGCAACGACGCGGGGGTGCTCAGAGTTCGAATCCCGCGACCGGCACTTTATTTTCGACATCCAGGTCGACCTCCTCCGCCCTTTCCTCGTCTCTCCTCCTCTCCACTTCGCCACATGCATTGCTCGCAAGAACATCCCACCCATTCCCCCGCATTCACGGAAATTTTGTGAAAAGAGAATATCTTGTGGTTGATAGTGTTCTCGGCTATAGCGCGGTGCCCCCGAAGCTCGTCTTGCTTTTTGTGAGTCTATCTGCGCTTTCCTCGAATTGCGGACACGGTCCTGCTATCCGAATTACACGCTCTCTGAACTAGGAGCGAAAACTTTGTCTGATCTCCAGCGGTATCCCACTTTCCCTCTTGTCTGGATCGTCGAGCGGACATCCGTACGGTAGGTCGCCGCTCCAGCGAACGAAAGCTAGTGCGTCTCGCCCATTCAATTCGGAGAATATCGACGTTATGATTGGATTCCGACTCCGCCCCGTCCGAGCCCTCTCCTCGATCTCTAATAAGGCTATCTCTCTCCGTTTCCCGATGCGACCGCCTCCGTGCCGATCTCTCTTCCGAGCTCTGGCTGAACTGCACTCCTATAGCACGCAATTTTTTGTCTAGAAAAATATCCAAGCAAGCATCGAAGAAAAAAATCAAAGAAATTCGGACGAGTTGCCCGCTACAATAGCTTATGCTCGCAGACTGGCCGTGGTGCTGGCACTGGTTCTGGTTCTGGTGCGTGCGCCGATCCTTTGCTTCCTTTCAGGAGCATCGACGCGATCGAGGATGGCTTTCGGCACTTCGCGTCTATTAACGGGCCTCGTCTCTCCTCATTAGAGTCCGTCTTTCTGGCTCGACACGCGAAGCTTGCGGCCAGGTAGCCTTTCGCAACCCTGGTTAGTCTAACTATTGCTCATCCCACTCCACTCTTCCCATCTCGTCCTCTCAAGTCACCTTTTCTTGATCGTCAAAATTCATATTGGGCTGATGCGAAGCCGCAGATTTTTTTAATCCAATCGGACACTGTTCCTCGTGACATTGGGACAATGAACGACCTTCCCCCCTTCCTCGCAGACGCCCAAGCATTTTAACAAGACCACAAGTGTCCAAGCGAGCTTAGAACCTGACACCGACTTACGTGTCCTCGATTTGCCTTTAAGGTTTGCGTTCCAGACAAAGTCTTTAAACATCGATTAAGCGCTCTCATAATCAGCAACAGCACTACCACAAGTACCTAGACGTCCTCTACGTCCCTGCATAAAACACCGGGATTATTTGGCACTTTTGAACACCTGTTCATGCAATGCTCATGTGCTCTTGTAATTGCGCTACAATGTCGGCGCGTCGATACCCGCACAATCTGTCGACTCGAGCACGAAAAGGCACATCCCCCCTCGAACGCAGTTTGCGATCCTGCCTTGATGCTCCACTTGAACATTGATTGTAGGATGACCGGTACGAGGAGCGTGTGTGTGTAGCGCTCGCACTCGCAAGCGATAACACCCTCACGTCGGAGACAACACATCGGAACGACCTTCCACCTCATACACGCCCCCCGCGCCAAAGTACGCTCAAGGCCGACTTGAATACGCCCCAGCGTCATCAGGGATCGCGCCGTTGACCCTGCGGACGTGAGAAGCCTACGCTCGTCTTCACCCAGCTGAAGGTGCCACGAACATGACTGCGTCTCCGAAAATAATCCTCAAGTGAATACGAAAGCCTTCTGCTGTACAGCTGTCATGTCGACGCGGTCTCGGTCTCGTCACATCGTCAAGCTTCAAGAATATACTTGAATTCAAGACTCGGACTTGGAAGAAAGCACGGTACGGAAGCGCTCAGGATGAAGTCATGCCTCCCTATTACAACTCTTGTTTCCAAGCTCTCTGCCCCTGGGCGTACACACTGCGGCGAGCTTACTGCTGTCCTTTGTCTTAATCTATACAATTCCATTCTTAAACGGCTTTACCGACCGCCCACTCCCTCGGCGTATCGCGGCAAACTGCAGCTGAGGGAATCCGGGGCAGTCCTGGATGTCGAAAGTGCTTGTCCTGCTCGAAAGCGACCATCATCAAACTCTTTCCCCTTTCTCGTCCACTCTCCCAAGGAACACAAGCACGTTTATTTTTATTCCGCAATGCCGGAGACCTAATATATGGACAAGCTCCCCGTCTCGTAAGGATTCGATCTCCCAAAACCGCCGGCTACAGAGTGTGGGCAAGGATTCGCTCGCTCGTCCGCTGTTCCATAGCGATCTAGACAAGTGGAGCCTTCGATTGCCGTGGCGAGCCAACATCTCTCGCTACTTCACAGAGGAGTCGCATATGTGCGTGTTGTTGCTATCAGCCGTGCGTTTAGTGACACAGGGAACTCCGGATCGCGTTCGCGCAGTTGCTGAAGCAATCTCGTTTGGTTTGGAAATTTCTGGTATCACCCGCCTCGTCGACGGCCGTCCCATCTTCCCTTTGATATTGCACTCCGAAGACAAGAAATTTTATCTGAGATGCTATTAGCCTGTTGCCAAGTTCTTCTCGTCGGCGGCGACGTTTCAACTATTCTCGCCAACATATGTCTAATATGTCGCCAATATTACACGGTTTCTTGGGACGGCGAGTGTGCTATCTTTTGTCATGATTCTCCCTTCACTTCATCAAATCGTACGGTCAACTCGTCCCGAGTCGTTCTGAACGCGGATGTGTCTGGGCACCAAAGCGGCTGCAACTTGCATACCATCACTGCACGTTCTCACTCAAATATGCATCCAAGGACGTTTGGGTTCCCTGTGACGCCATACCAACTTACTTTGGCTGGCGTCCGTGTCGAAACGTCTCTTTAACAGCGGCTTCGACGATACAGAACCCACACCATGATCATGGCAATCGCGGATGATTTGGGAAGGTCTAGAAGATATGCTTCAAACCTATTCACATTTCGGAGGTCCGGCACTGGAGGCCTGAACTCTGTCTATAATCGTCACTCCGAGCACATACTTGAATTTAGAACACTCGACTTGGACATGTTGCTACGTGAAGGCTGATGCAGCGCATGAGTACAGTAGGACCTCGGAACGGTAGCCCTGTAAGGCGGGCTTTCAATAAATGTATATCCATACAACATAGCAAAACGCGAGGACATCTGCACCGCCGAAAACGTCACAAGAAGTCAACGCAGATATGAGCATAGAATCGTCAAAAAGTTAATGAGCGCTGACGCACTGAAGAAAACGCGATATCAAGGAACATGAAGAACACGGAAATTAGTCTCGGAATTGGTTCCACGGGAAAGGGCTTTGTCCGTAGCCGCCTTGCTCTCGGGCAATCCTTTCGTACTCGAGATCTCGCTGGTTCGTCTGCAGAAGTTGATGACCACTTCCGCCAATGGCTGCGCCGCATTCAGGACAACGGGATGTTACGGTTGCTCCCCCGCACTGAAAGTGCACATCAACGGTTAGCAGAATTTAAATAAAAGTTATGAAAGCGCTTACGTCTCCTATAGTGTACAAATGGCCATTAGGGCAGCGGTAGAAATGGCCAGCGACATCTAATTAAATAAAATCAGGGCGATGATTCACCTCGAGGCACATAGACTTACTGTAAAACTCCCTCTTCATGGCGGTAATGACCTGCAGCTTCTCCTCGGAACTCAGAGGTTCGACAAACGACTCATCCATGACCGATTTCTCCAGCGTATTCCACTCTTTCAAAATATTGGCCGTAGGCTGCTGAAAAGTCACCTTGAAAGCTTCTGCGTCCTCACCATTCGCGTTACTGTGTTTCAAGACTTCCTCGCGAAACATGGCTCGCGCTTCCGAGAAACACTCCTGAGCCCTATCGCGAAAGGCTGTTCTTTCGTCAACTGAAAGAGGACCTAAAATCCGCCGCATCTGGAACCCAAACTTGAAGGATTCCAAGGCGAACAGCATGACGAACATCTTCGATGTACTGATCTGGCGACGACTTTGCGATGCTTCGGCCTCGCAAAGAGCTACCTGTGCATCTCGTTTGCAGGACTTCAACAGGAAACCTATGTAGTCGCGCCACAAGCCCCCACTTTTCGCCATGTAATTCGGTCGTGTTCGTCGCAGCTCCAACCAAAGTCTTGCAAATTTGATGAGCGTGAACCGTACGTTTAGGGAGATCCAAAAAGCTTCGACACAAAATCTCCGATCGGCGAGAGGTTTGGGTTGTCCTATCTTCATTTTTGCGACTCGCATGGCATGCTCCTCTGGCTTTCGCGGAGCTCGAGAGATGTCACGGGTTGCTTTATCCATTTCTTCGCGATATAGGAAATTGAATGAAGATTCCCAAGCATTCCGATGCGCAGATCTCATCGATGCGATGTCAGCAGCTGCAGTATAAATTCTCTTCAGCCCAGCGACCTCCTTATTCCATACTTTCGCCTCCTCCGCGGAAACGCCATGAAACTCTGGATTTCCAGGAGAGATAGACTCCCAGGAAACAGACCATAGGTCGTTCCGATTGAGTATCCCCTCCTGGTTAGACCTTCGGGATTTAAGGTCTTTTTTCGATGTCTTCACATTGCCTGGAGTAACAAGTGAAATCAGCGACTTGAGTCTGGTCTCGATCTGCGTAGCGTCAAGAGCATCATGCCACTGGTGAGCTTGGTTGACGGCTCGCCCTGTATTTGAAGCAACGTTTGCCTCCAGAATATCAAGGTGCGCTCGTTTCATGACTCGTCCATACCGCGATGAAGTGATTGGAGATCGGCAAGTCGGGCACGAAGGTGGTTTCATGAAATCAGGCGCGAGATCCTTTAGATGAAGCCATTTTCCTTCGGCGTCCTGCTCGTAGAAGTCTTTCATCTGGCAATGCCCATCGAGCGTCTCGACTGTGAACGTGTGACCACAGCCCTTCAGTGTGATTGTCATGTCGTCGACGGTACCGTTGCCAGGATCTAGCTCTCGAAGACTTCTCTGCATTATGAAGTCTGCAATCTTATCCAACTCTTCTTGCTTCGTGGCGGCGCAGCCTGCCGTCAAGCACATCTGATCCTCACACTCTTCGCCACATACTTGCACAAAGATGAGCTTCTGAGGTTGAGCGTAAAACTTATGTCATAACTTACCGGATGGACATGGATGGCCGCACTTCAATTTTCGCGTGCACGGCTTGTCGCATGGTAGTCGAACACAGATCTATAGAGTGAAATGATTTAGTTCGGTGAGGACGAGGAGATATGCGTCGCGGTCACTGACAGAGCCGCAGGGAACTGGACATTCGAAATGAGGACAAGACCTGACGTAAAAGTGAGCTATGAATCTCGTTGCTTTAAATTTGAATCACCCACCAGGTACACCTTTCTTTGCAAGGTGCGCATGGGTCCGAGCATCTTGATTTACACTTGGAGTGCTTGCACTGTTGTCGACATTTCTCTTTACAAGGCATATTGCAGCCCGATTGGACGTGATCGGAAGAGCAATCCATCGAACATTGGTGTCCGCAGTTCAAAGTCCTCTTACACCTGTGCACTTGGTGCATCGCGCGTTGAACGACCTGTGGGACAAGTTCGCCGTCGCCTCCTTCATCTTGAAGTTCTGGGCGCCTAGCGCCATTCAACTGTTGACAATCGAAGCATTTCGATTTGCAGTCGTTCTGACAGCAAGTCATTTTTCCACCGCATATACTCGAGCATCTGTAATTGCTGATGTCGAAACCGCAATCCAGGGTAGGTTTGTGTTCGCATGTTGGTAGGTCACGGCGAATTTGAGTTCGGCAGTAGACTTTCGATAGTTCGTCAAGCTCGTGACTATGAATGTAAGACTTTCAGACTTTGTGATTCACTGCACAATGGACACTCACCAGAAGACGTGATCTGCCATATGACCGCAAGGAAGGCGAACGCTGCGAACCTTTTCCTTACATTTCCCGCAAGCTTCCGCGCATTCTTTTTTGCACGGGTGACCACGCGAGCACTGACGAGTACATGGTTGGTTGCAGAGGACATTGATGTGCTTCTCATCATCTGAGTGGCACTACGATCGTGAAGATGAGGACGTATTAGGGCTATCATACTTCAGTAAATTCGGACTTGAAAAGATACCTTGAACGGACAACTGTGTCCGCATTGCAATCTGAAGTCGCACGGGAAAAGACATCCGCCTATATTGATTCAGTTTAAGCATGCAATTAAACTGAGGGTGACGCAAAGTGGGATTTTCACCATCGGGTGCGAACAGTTCCAACTGTCCCGGCTTCGAAACGTATGTCGTTTGGTCAGGATGACGGAAACATCGTATAGGAAATGCATCGCCAACGGCATCTTGGTCTCTGAGATCATCTATTATGGTGCTCCACATTTTGCTTCGTGACGAGAAATCGTTGGCGTTGCCGAGGATGAACAGCCCATGTTTTGCTCGAGAGACAGCAACTATGTCATGCAGTGAACCGTCAAAATCGCTGTCAGCCAAAAGCCATACAATCTTACCATTTGTCCGATTCTCAGACTGTTTATAAATACGCTTCAATACACATTTAACATTTAATAAACTAACATACCTTGAAAAAACCTATATTGGCGGATCCGCGACCATCTAAGCCGACCTGGGCACCTCCAGAGTTTCTTACCAAAGAAAGTATAACAACCTGACAAATTTGATGATTACTCTTTCCTAAGAAAAGAAGAGAATACATGTAATTCTTACATCGGCTTCCTCCCCTTGATAATTATCAACGGTCCGAATCCTCACCTAGGAAAAGAATCTTCTGAGATGGTCATATGCGGTAGACATTTGTCTACTCACTCTTTTGTTGATAGGCACTCGAGAAATTGTTGCTGACTCCTGCTCAACTTCTGTGTCATTTTCTCGATCGGCCAACTCCTTTTGATCCCTTTCGTCGATTAAGACAACCACTTCTGATGATAAGGCATCGCGGACTTTGGCTAGCTGTCCGAGATAGCCGCAAAGAACGACGACACCTCCTTCTGCCGAATATGTCCCTTGGCTACGAAATTTTAGAATAATTCATTTTTTTAAATTGATGTCAGACGAACCGGAGCAGGTACTTGACCAAATCTCTGATCATAGCAACCTCGAAAGTGTTATGCTTCGAAATCGAGTCGTCCCCTCCGCCCGTTTCTTTGTGGTTGTGATCGAAGAAGAACACGTTCTTTGCGAAACCACGAACGTCCGGGTAAACCTTCACTATCTCATGGTCGCATAAGCCTTTGTACAATGTATTGCTAAATACCAATATCAGGACTACTCGGTAAGTATACTTATATAAAATGCTTACCGAATTAAGGAGGACACCATTGGCCTCATCCGACGTTGCACATCAAGCCTGGACATGGCCAACCCTGTTGAAGACAAGCGCTCCATAAGCGACATATCGAATCTATACAACTTTTGGCCCTCGGAGTTATCCATTGACAAGCCTGTAAATCCAGCACATTATCAGCCACGAAATCACCTCATCAAATTCACTTGACAATGAAAGGAGAATTTCGTACCATAGTTGTTCAAAGTGGGTCTCAATTGCAGGGGATCTCCGATAAGTATCAAATGTTGAGTAGAGCCGATTAAGTTGGCAAGAATATGCGATTCTAGGACTTGGCCCGCCTCTTCGACTATCATGACTCGTGGCCCGATTCCCTGAATTTCATGGATTATATTCCATTTGCTTGACGAAACAACATAAATGAATACCTTCAAGAGCGCAGTCAATTTGGCGGCGCCTGGCATTCTTTTGTTAATAAAAAGAATTAACAAGATCCAGGTCATGACATACCAGTCGTTGTGCAACCGATCACGTCGGCGGTGCTCATAATTCCAAGGCGAATCTGATTGCAATGTGTCGTTAGATTATCCACGACCAGATCATATGTATACACGACTGACTTCATCGTCTCGAGCCCTTTCCCTCTCGCGTAAGGATGCATGCTCGTCGGATAACCTACGGAATTCATCTTTTCGAGATTGGTAATATTGCTCCTTGCATTCTTTGATCCAAAATCTATGCAAGTTGTCTCTTTCCTCTCTGGAAAGTCTCCAAACATCGCAAAGGACGTCGTCCAGCAGGTCTCCGAGGTCACGATTGCTGACCGGAATGGATGGGACTTCTTCACCAAAATGTGCGAAGAACCCTGGCACGTCGTTCAAATCCGATAGGTTCAAGACGTCCTCCTATGCAGCGGAATTAGACACGAGAAAGTAAAGGTAGAAAAGAGGAATACCGAGGAAGATTCTGAGAATACTTCATCATCAGACGTCTCCTGGGGGCGAGCCAACTCAAGCTGGGGAACGCCTGTGGCGTTCTCGGGTTCATCGGAACCAGCTTCTTCCTCGTAATGGACCATCTTCATATAGCGCTCTTCTACGGGAACATCGTCGTCGTCGTCGTCGTCGTCGTCGGATTCAGAATTGGACTCGGTCTCGAAGTTCGTGTCGGCGTCGACCGTGGATTCGACAACCTTTCCTTTGCCTTGAGGACGAGCGGAGGCCAAAACTTCAAATCGATTGGCTGATTGATTCTTTTGAGCCTTTGCTTTCACAGGTACACATAGAAAATCCAAGTCCTCTCCAGACCGCCAAAATGAATAAAGAGTCGAATCCATATCGATGCTTTTACCGTGATCAACTGTCTTCCATGTTTCCTCGGAGTGGTTCTGTTGCAACCGCAATTGATAGACCGTGGATATCCACGGCGGAGGATTGTTGATACTAGAGTTGAAGTCGGGATAGTGAATTGACATATACTCGTTCATGGTGTGAGAAGGAACTTTTGAATCTAGAAATCTTTTCAGCATGGAGGTCATCTTCGCCTCAATTTCTTTGAGCTTCTTCCTCTCTGACGCAAAAGATAGAGCAAATCGGGAACGAGGGGCCATCCTTTCCAATTCGCCGAGAGAGAACTTTTGAATCTTTTCATCTGCGCTCCGCCCTCCGAGACGAACAATTTTCTTGGTGATCCCAGCGTCAAGTACAGCACCTAGCATATGGTCAAGAGCATGGTTTGTGAAAGCAATCAGAACAATCGGGAGTGCCCTGCTATTCACGAGGACCCTTATCAGCTCTATACCGATGAAGGTCTGGTAAAGGCGTCAGTTAGGGTTTCTTGAATTAGAGCTACGAAAGCAACGAACCTTTCCGGTTCCAGGCGGTCTGCGAATAGAAAGGCAAATCAAAAAAGTTCTCCCCATTTAATGCTGGACTCACCCTTGTATCAAAGCGACCTCTCGTGTCAGACAATCAACAAGTGCGTCAACTTGGCTTTCATCCAGACGGCTTCTTGCTTTCAGCTGGCTCCGCATTGCACCCACAGCAGAAGCATCTGTCGCTCGCAGGAAAAGCGATTCTTCACCATCTTCTCGGCGAACGAGACAGTCGAGCGCAAACGAAAAGTTTGGAACGGTGGCATAACGAGGCGGGTCTATCAGAACGTCCTGAATCGTTCCTGAATTCGGGTGGACAAGGTATTTCTTGAAAGGGAAAGATTCTGGTTCACGTTTGAGGGCTTCCAAGAAGGGCCTAATGGACTCGAACATAACCGGAGATTCGACAAGGACCATCTCTTGCGCGGCGCTATTCTGCTTCGCCTCCAAGAAAGCAAAGTTGGCTGCAGGATCGAAGAATTGAGTCTTCAGGACCAACGTCTCTCTGTCGCGCCGAGCCGACTCCGCCAGGTCGTCGGCACTACTAGCAACCAACCCGAGGTGCACTTGGACGCCGTTCCCTTTCTTCCATAGGACAGCAATTAAGCCACCCTGCATAAGTTTCTTGCCGCTCCCTGCCTTCCAAAATGCAGCGCGAGCTCCAGCGGTCCGTCCTCGAGCAGTGCCAGGAGGTGCATCCATGCGCAGGCCCACGACCATGCCGCGTCGACTGTCGCAAGCAAGGCCGTCGACATGAACGCCAGTGTATACGTTGAACATGATTGAATTGCGTTTGTCTTCATAGCGGTACCTCCCGCCTCGACTCCTTCGCAGGTTATCGAGCTGCGTGCCATGTGCATTGATCCTGGCGGAGCGAGGTGCGTCAAGGTCCGCTAGCAGTAGCTGAACGGATTGTCGGAGAGGTGCACTGGAACAAGTAGGGAAATTAGCACGGGAAGCCTGTTGCGCAACTGCTCCAAAACGTACAGAAGCTCCTCGCGAAGAAGACGAAACTGGATATCTAACAACCTTTCCATGCTATCGTTCGGGAAATGATGAGGGCCGTTGGGTATATTCGCTGGGAGGAAAGGCGCCAACATGCTACTGAGCTCTTCGTCTGTTGGGCACACTTCGATCTTTCTGAAATCGACGAAGTCGTTGTCGTGTCTAGGTCCTCCCGCCCGCGATTCGCCAGGCCCTTCGTAATGTGCACGCAGTACTGACAAGAACGCCTCGGAGACTGCCACAGAATTTGAAGTCGATCCATTGCTTCCGCTAGCTGGTTTCGCCACCAGACGTTGCTCACGTTCGACGATGTTCATCACGCTCCGCAATTTCTCCCTGAGGGAGTTGACAACGAAAGCTCGCCTGTCGCTATCTTCGAGGGCAATTTCGTCCTCGAATGACGGGGGCACTGTAGAAATACCACCAACCCAAACTTCCAGAGATTCACTGAGCTGGGTGACGAATGATGCTAAAGGCTCGTGCGTAGAAGCAGCATTCTTATAGCGTGTAAGGTATCTGCCATTTTTTAATAAGATTTCTTTTCACTTTAAACGAAAGACCCACTCAAATAAGACGATAGCCAGAGTAAGGAATATTGCGCTTCCTGAAACTTTATCGGTTCGTTTAGAAGGGTCACCGAACGACTTGGAGTCCATCGAGTCCTTTATGCATGTTCGCAGAACTTCAACAACATGGTCAAGGTTGTTGTGCAGTTGCCCGTAGAGGGCGCTTTAAAATCTAATGTGAACTTCACATAAAATCTCGTAGATTTGATGTCTCACTTTACGAGGTGTCCCAGGGGACTCTTCACGACATACTCGGAAGAAAGGTACTATAGCACGTTAACATGAGTTCGATATAATTAGCTGGTTGATGCACTCACGTGAAGAATGGGGAGGAATCCTTTCTGGAAGGACAGCGACCCCGGCTTGTTCTTAATGCTAACATTGGAAAAGCTGATCACATCTCCTAGACGAAGTAGTCCATTCCCAGACGTGGAAGCGATAACGCCCATAAAAATCTAAGAACCAAGCATCAATTGGCGTGTTCGTACGTTCTTGTAAAGCATCTACCTGTCCCTCCTCGTTCGACTGGCAGAAAAAAATGAGTAATTATTCATCTGCATCGAACATTGTTCAGCTCTCACCCAGCTTTTATTCGAAGCAGATGCGTTCAACAGCAGTGAAGCGAATGAGCACATCTGTTGAGGGGTTCTGAACCTGAAATCATCGCGGAGGAATACACGTATGTGATTGTGCGTCGTCGATGGATCGAGTCCTAACGTATTAAATAAAGGAATGGCGTCACTCCCAGAGCCAGAAATCTTAGCCATCCCGCTCTCTGAGAGGAAAGGCGACACAGTTTCCACTGCTGCGATGGAGGGTCCACTTCGATTCGACGCGGGCCGTTCATGCCTGAACTTGCAGCCGAACTCGCGCTTGCACTTGCCCGAGTCCCAGTAAAAGTTGCAAACCCCGGCTGGGGCACCCTTTGACGGAGAGAAAGGCTTGTTCCCGCAAGGATTGTGCGTGTTGGCAGTACCAGGACGATTGTGAGCGAAGGTGCAGGTGTTGCCTTTCCGACAGCCACCTGGCTTGGAGTAAAAGCTGCATGGAGTTCGTTTAGACATTGTATATCACGATGAGAATGACACTGTAGTTGGGTCCTTCGAGTGAGACGGAGGAGACAGTTCGGGGGCTGCTCGCAACCTGTAGATAAATACGAATTCGAGCGCCTAAGAATCTCCTAAACAGTCTGGAGTACCGCTTCTGTATTAGATGTGCAAGGCGCACATGCGGTGATGTTGTGACGGGGCGCCGATAAGTTTGTACCAATCCGAAGTAAGCCAGACAATCTGGGCAATCGAGGGTACGGATTGAATGATCAGGTGAAGGCCGCGCCTATGTCATCGAAGGTCAGGTATCGTTATGCCGTACGTTTCCTTGTCATAGCTTAACGATCTGTACAAGGGTATTAGTCTTACAGCTGCGGATTTGAATTCGATATCATCGGATGCAGCATGTTCGAAGGCCTCAGCGTGAATTCCAACTGCAGGTCACACGAGAAATTTCATCTCGCAGTGCCTCGACTCCTATATTGCATTCAACTAATTCTTGTTCGCGATGCCGGCATTATGGGATACAACAAAACGTGTTGTAGGGGCAACAACATGGCTTATCAGTGCGCGCTTCACACAGGCTTTCAGCATAAACCGACGATGGGATCCTGTTCACGCACCTAATCGAAGATAATCCGTGGTTTATTTCTTCAACTTCTCCACCATCTCAGGGACTGCTTCGAACAGGTCTGCCACGAGTCCAACGTCAGCGACCTGGAAAATCGGAGCGTCCGCGTCCTGCGAAGGGTATACACGTTAAGCGCCGGCCAAATTTGAGAAAATGTCGGTGCATTTCTGGCTTCGCACCTTGTTCACAGCTACAATCATCTTCGAATCCTTCATCCCAGCAAGATGCTGGATAGCTCCAGAAATGCCCAAAGCGATGTAAAGCTCCGGAGCAACGACCTTCCCTGTCTGCCCAACTTGCAGTGAATTATCCGCATAGCCGGAATCCACAGCCGCGCGCGAGGCGCCGATTGCAGCACCAAGAACGTCTGCCAATGGTTCGAGGGTGGCATTGAAAGTCTCCGCGCTCTTCAGTGCTCTTCCACCGGATACTATACGGCTCGCGGAGCCAAGCTCTGGTCTGTCCGACTTGGTGAGAGACGTGCTGACGTGTGAAGTCGGCACATCTGGGACGTCCACAGCAGCAACCTCTTCCACCAACACGTCCCCAGAGGATTCATCCGCTTTCGCGGCGTCGAAGGCAGTCGTTCGGACAGTGAAGAACTTAAGCGGAACGCTAGAGGGCGCGCGTACGGTCGCGATGGCATTGCCTGCGTAGATGGGACGCGTGAAGGTCGTCGCGTTCTCAGATGCGTCATGGGCAACAGACGTAACGTCGGAAATGGCGGCCGCATCGAGTTTCGCTGCGACGCGAGGGAGGATTGACTTTGCCAACGATGAGTGGGCTGAGACGACATGGGTGTACGGCGTATTGGATAGGATTTGTTGAAGGAGGGGGGTGACGGTTTCTGGTAAAGGTGGGGAATAGGACTTGGATGAAGAGTGAAGCAACTTCGTTAGGCCCTTCAATCTGATCCATTTCAATTGTTATAAATCTATGTGAGGTTCAAATAACATCACGAAAGACTTACTTTCGAGCATTCTCGACAGCCTTTCCGACATCCTCTGGTGCTCCGACGATGACTCCCGTAACCTCCCCTCCCAACGCTTGAGCAGCTGTCAGAGCCGAAAGTGAACCCGAGTCCAAGACGCCATCCTTATGTTCTATGAAAAGTAGAGCGTGCGCTGAGGCCGACGTCGCGTAAGATCGTGTTGCTACTCGCAATTGCGAAGTACGCTGTAATAATCTGCAGCGCAACATGGTCCGGGTTCAAGGAGTGCAGGAGAGCAAGCGCGAGTCCACTCAGGCTGAAGTTCAAGTTGTCCCGCCATTTCGGCCCGTGGACACAATTCACATGCGAAAACCGCAAACGTCTTAACACAGAAATCCTTCAGAAACACGAAATGAAGTACCATCACAAAACATACGATACAATAGAAATAATATTTAATTGAAGTCGAACCCTTCAGCACGGAAAACCTCTACCTTTCCTCCAGCTTGAGCCTTTTCCGCAAGATCTTGCCGTCCCATCGCTACCAAAGCCCGACGTAAAGTAAACCAAAGTTGTTCACTCTTCTCTCCGTCCCCTGAATCCTGCAAAGAAAGCGCACTTAAGAAGTGTTCGGCAGCTTCCTTGTGAGCTCCGATGTTCAGACCTGGCTCATTTATCAGATGTAAATCTCCGTCAAAAGATAGTCAAAACTCACAAGCAACCCCGACATTGTAAATGGCGCGAGTATATGTCGGGCGCATTGCCAATGCCTCGCGGTAAGCGCCTAATGCTTCCTCTGGTTTGTTCCCGTTAGATAATGACGAACCCAGGCGGTTCCAGAGCAGGTAATCCTGATAATAGCTCTTAGACACAGCTAATGAACACCCAAACTTACAACTTACGTTCGGTTTAACCCCAAGGGCAGCTTCAAAGCAATCCTTCGCGTGCTCAAATTCGCCATTGGTGTAGAAGAGGACACCCAAGGCTTGTTGCACTTCAGGATCAACGACACCGGACTGGTGTTGGTGACGAGCAATAGCAAGCAGCGCATCCTTGACTCGATCGTGACTCGCCCAAGGATTCTCAGAGGCTACTTCGGGAGGAGGAGAAAACTCGGGGAAGCGAGCCCGAATCCAGCGCAAAAGCATCGTGTGAGACCCCTTCTCGTAGGATTCGTTCGTATAAGAAATGGCTAAGGACTGAGAAGAGGCAAGGACGTGAGTTTGACGGCCAAATGTAACGATAAAATGTAGCTTACGAGTAATCCCGCACTTGATCCTGCGGCTTCTGCAAGTCTGACTCCTTCTGCGAGGGCACGCATTGCTGCATCCTCTCTTTCGTCCATACTCCTAGTTTCACCCAACAGTACCCAAGCCTCGTAACCCCCTTCACCAAGGTCACCTCTTTGCACAGCAGCTTCAAGAAGTAATGCCGCCTCCGTAAGTGGGCCATTCGCTTCCAGCAGTTTCTTAGCCAACGCAAGCGCAGATTGGTCGGGAGGTAATTTCGTATACTTGTTGTCCACTTCTGTAAGGGAGTAAGCCATAGTTCAGAACATGCGGATTTGATAGAAATATACCAAATGTGTATGGGTCGAGCAATGGTATTCCCTCCTCATTAAATTTCAATGCGAATTCATCGGGGCGGGTATCTGACATTCCATCATAAGACCCAAGTCCGCCTTCCCAAGCCTCGCGCATCGTTGATTCATAATCAAATTCGTCTCTCTGAGATTGCATGAGCTGGTTGAACTCAGCCTCCCATTTTGCCATATCCTCGGCTGGCGGAGGCATATCACCATTCTGGAGCGAGTCCCAAACCCTAATGACAGTTAGCTCGTGAAAGCTATCTCAAACGCAAATCCTTACTTCTCGAAGTCATCGTTTAACAATGGCTCTTTGTCGTCCAGTTTCGTCTCGCTCAACTCCTTTTCTAGCCCCGTCACATCGTCCTTCACTTCCTCTATTTTCGCCGTCTGCGCCTCTGGTAAAGCGTACTGTGCGAAGGCAGCTTCGAAATCCTCGTCTCGCATCTTGCCTTTTCCCTTGCCAATGCTCTGCATAGGTTGCATCGTGTTTAAATTATTGGACATGCCCATCCCATACATGCCCATTGACATAGATGGTTGGTAGAAAGATTGCATGGGTGCATATTGGTTCGGACGTGACACTGTTCCATAATTGATTAGTAGACGAAATCTCGTCACTTTTGCAAGATACATACTATTCTCAAACGGTCCTTCGATCGCAGGTTGAGCCTTCTGCTGGCTAGACATCCCCGCTCCGAACTCTGCAGCCCAAGCTGCGTCACGCATGCCCATCGGAACAGTCTGCTGATTCTGCATGTCAGACTTCAGCCACGCATCTTGCAGGCCTGCACCGCGAGAGCTTTCGTATCGCCTTAAGAAATCTGTTGGAGGCATTCTCATTTGAGCTGCTGGCGACGGAGAGCCTCCGTCAAAGAATTGCCTAGCCATCGAGACGTTCCCTTCGGAGACATGGCTCGTGGATGTTGTTGGAAGGTGTTGCAACTACCAAGACAATAAGACGAGAGGAGATACCAGGGAGATTTCGTACACTCACTCTAGAAGAGGAGGGCCCTGCAATACGATCCTGTAAGAAAGGAGTAAGGATCAGCAGGGGTTGCGAATTACGAGGATTACACACCCGCTGGATGCTCCGGTCACCTTCCGTATGCTTCAACACCTGATGCAACGGATTATTCGGAAGTGCGCAGTCTGCACCGGAGATGAGGCCTGAAAGCGACATTTCTCAACGCAATCGAAGCAGAGAAAGAAATAAGGAGGAGGACGTCGTGGTCGAAGTGAAAGCGAGTTACAATTGCTCTTCTTGCCCGCTCTGGGGCTTCAAGCTCGCAGCGGCCGTAAACCGGCGATAGGTTACCCGGGTAGCCGTCCTAGCCGAACCTAGCCGCCGTGCCGGAAGCGGCCCGCGCTTGTCGGTTCTCTCGTCGACTGCGGCGGTTGTTCTGTTTGATCGATCCACCTTTCAACATCTTCACCACTCTTCGAACAAAGCCTGCTCTCATCAAAGTATACTAAACGACATCAATCCAAGATGAGCCTGCCCGAAGCGTGGAATGTGGCGATCTGCTTATTCAACAATGTGACTGCGCTGGATTTTCAGGGACCTATCGAACTTTTTGGATTCTTGTCGCCCGCGAGTCTCGAAAGGAGGGGCTCGTCTTTGTTTGACCCGAAAATCGCGTTGAACTTGCATTATTTATCGACAACTCTGGATCCAATTACACCGATCTCCGGGCCCAAGATGAATCCAACCGATGTTTATTCGTCTACCAAACAATACGATATACTCCTGATTCCGGGAGGTATTCAAACTGTTCTTTTCACTCGGGTTTCCGGGCCTAAATCTCTGTCGTAACTTCACTATAGGTCCTGGTGCAAGGCCTGGAGTAGTACCAGATGAATTACTGGCTTTCATAAAGAAACAAGCGCCTGGCGCTCAATACATATTGAGCGTCTGTACTGGCTCGTGGATCCTAGCGGGGACTGGTTTACTCGATGGCAAGCGAGCGACTACGAACAAAGCCGCTTTTGCAAGGTGTAAAGTGCGTTTCTCTCGGAAGAACTTTGATCAAACACGCATTGATATTGCGTGCTCAGGAGGCAACAAGCGACTCGATCCAATGGGTCCCGAAAGCTCGTTGGGTTGTTGACGGTAATATATGGACAAGCTCCGGTGTAACCGCAGGTAAGTTCGAGAGCAGTGCTCGTGAAGTCTTCCAAGTTCGACTTACATTCACGAAGGAATGGATATGGCGAACGCCTTCCTAACGCACGTCTATGGAGAAAAGACAACGAAACAAATTCGAAATATCATTGAGCTATCGGCGAAAGAAGAAACCGACGATGAATTCGCACACGAACATGGATTGGTGTAATGTATTTGCCGCTTTTTTTTTCTCTTCGTTAGCAATCATCATCTGAAAACGTCTTGCAGCGTTAAGCGAGCAGCTACTTTGTAAGAAACGGCTCAGTAATCTATTGATTTTGTGCCTACGGAACGGGAGTTGATGTAACGCACTAACAGAAACGCTGATCACAGGTTTGAAGATCGGCGACACTTGCACTGCCGACAAGTCCGCAGTATCTAACATAAAAAGAGCTGGATTTTCTTTCCAGCAGTCCAACAAATTCTCCATCTCTCCTACATCCTCACTGAAGATACAGCATACAACTATGAGCGCCCCCAAGACTGAAGTTTGGTCTGTTGGAGTCTGCCTTTACGACTACGTTACCGCCTTGGATTTTGCAGGCCCCGTCGAACTCCTCGGATTTTTGACGCCAAAGCGCATTGCGCAGAAGGTCGCGCCGCTCCATAAAAATGGCGCTTCCCTGTTCACGAAGGTCGCCTTCGAAATCGATTACCTGTCGGTTTCCTTGAACCCCGTCGTGCCAGATTCCGGACCTCGTTTGGTTCCGACTCAACTATACTCCACGGAGAAGCAGTACGACATTCTCCTTGTACCGGGAGGTGAGTTGAATATTCTTTTATACGAACTAGAAGATTCTGATATTTCTTGAAATAGGTTCCGGTGGACATCCCAAGGGAGTACCCAAGGAATTGCTCGAGTTCTTGAAGAGGCAGGCGCCTAAGGCTCGCTACGTGCTTGCGGTTTGCACGGGCTCGTGGGTTCTCGCAGCGACTGGTCTGCTCGATGGCAAGCGCGCTACTACCGCAAAGGACTCGTTCATTGAGACCAAGGTCAGTGACAGTACTTGTAGACTTCGTGAGATCGCTGAGTAATTTTCATATAGGAAACTACAAGCAAAGCGATCGAATGGGTGCCGAAGGCCCGTTGGGTTGTCGATGGAAACTACTGGACTAGCTCTGGAGTCACCGCAGGTAAGTAATAAGAACGATATAAAGGACACCTTTCTAAACGGTCCGTTAGGCGCTAATATGGCGTACGCATTTTTGGTACACATTGAAGGAAAGGAGGTCGCAGAAGCACTCAGAGGTGCAATCGAGCTCTCGTTGAAAGATGCTGATGATGACGAATTCGCGGAGTTCTTTGGATTGGTTTAGAACTGCTCTTCCCTGTCTAAAGATTACGTACCATGAAGGTGCACAGTGAATAACAGTGAATATATGCATAGAGATTTTTCCAAGAATTGAGACTGGATTTCAGCGATAGCTAACCTGCGAAAAATTTCAGATCTCAACGTGACCGTCGCGACTTTGTAAATATCTACTATGGGACTGATAACATTCCATCCACTAATGATTCTCATCATACTACCCGTACATATAACAATCCGATCGACCGATGCCCGAATTACAGTAGCGCCTATAATCAACTCCAGTATAACGGGCCAGTATGAAAGTCAACATCAGGAGGAACTTGTGGATACGTAACTGAAAGAATTTCGGGATCATATCGCAAAGCCAGAACGGAAAACGTGTCAGAAGTTTCATACTCGTCTTCCATGGTCTCGTCGCTAGACTCTGCGACGTCGCCAGATTCTGTGTCGTCGTCACAAGTTTCCCAGTCCGAGTTGTCACTAAACACCATGTCATCAACAGATTCTGCGTTGTCCCTAAATCCTGGATCAGTTATAAACGTAGCTCCGATAGTCACTGTAGAGAGCCACTTGGAGTACATGGCTCTTGAGTCGGAGGCGAGGTAAAGTGGTTCCCCTGAAGGTCCAACCCCTGCCTGAATAAAGTGGTGTGTTGCTTGTTCGAGCGGTTCCCCCTGTCGATGTTCAACCCAAAGTATATCCCGAATGTCAACGCTCATTTTCTTTGAAATGGATTCCGGAGATGGGCCTGACTCTGTCTTAAAAGCAGACCAGCTGCAGTCCTGTTTGTTAAAAGAAATTGGTCAAAGTCAACTTGTATTGCGTAAGAAAGGAATGAAGCCGAGTTACTCACCAAGTAAACATGGAGCTCTCCGTCGGAATCGTAGTAGGAGAGCAATTGAGCAGTGTAATCTTCTCCTGACTGTCCTTCCAAATGCTCTCCGGAACTCCTGCAAAGGGGACCCCAGGCAGGATCCTCCAGAATGAGGGATTTGCTGTCGCAGTGAGGCAGCTCCGCAGCGATCTGCTTCACATCCATCCATGTGTACCTCGTGAAACCTTTATAGACTTGAACCAGATACACTGCAATGCCTCTTTCGTCTTGCTCTCCCCTGTAAATTAAAATTAGTGTAAAGATATTCTTTCGAATTCAATCTGAACGCACTCTTCGGTCAGGGAAATGAGCTGCTTGAGTAGCTCATGATGTTCGGCATCATGATCACGAACGACATGAATCCTTTCGTTATTGGGTAGTGCCGAGAGATATTGTTCAATTTTGCCATCGACAAGATGAGCAAAAATGATAGAGGGGCGGGCGGTCAAGAGAGAAGCCCATGTAGGGATTTCAGGACCTCCCAGGCACTCTGCAATATACCTCTTCATGCACGTTACAGCTCGGAGCTGTCCTGAAAGCGACGACTCCCCTGAGAGCTCCTTCACCAGGCTCCTGCAGTGACCTGCAATAAATGGAGCGGTGAATGCTGCATACGCACTGCAACAAAAAAATACATCATAGGTGAGGAAATGTTCCAGTTGGAAAGCACAGAACCGGAAGTTGTCTGGTTGCCTTTTACAAAGTACGTTTTAGTATTGAAATAGAAAAGATGTTTGGTGAATCTCATACCTCAAGAGGATCGGAATTATCGAAGCAGCGGATTGTGGAAAATGGTGCAACGGATTCAAACATATATTTAGAGCCGACCACTCGGAAATGGGTAGGCCTTCAGAGCCCAAGTGTTGCAGGGCTTCCTGTATGGGAGATTCGTGGATCAATTCCAAAGCCCTACTGCTAGGCATGTTGTGGAGTTTCTGAAGGTACCGCAAAACAAGGAAAGACGTGTCGGGATTGCTGCGTAATTAGATTTTTTCCTATGAGTATACACAAGCACCAAAGCACGATTCACGTACAGTATGAACTTGATTAAATTATTTGAGACGCGGGAGACAAGATCTGTCAACGCATCGTTGCAGATGATGTATTCGTCCAAGATTTCCTCGTCAGATGCACATGTCTTGGCGTCCAAATCAAATATTTCTTGCATGATGCTGCTGACTGCTACGTCAGAAACGGAGATGAGCGCGCGTCGCGAACTATTCAAGAGAATGTCGTTGTTGTTGCCAAGGTAAGGAAACGTAACATTAAAACGCTGGTTGTCGAGGCAATCGCGCAGGGTGTTCCGTAAGAACGAGTCTGCAATCGTGAGTTCCGTGATGCATTCGAGCGCATCTTGCTGCGTTGCTTGGACGCCGGAGCTAATCCAAATGAATCAGTCAAATAATCTCGCGGATTCATGCTTTGTTGGCAAATTGGACGTACAATGTGTAATCCACTAAATTCTTTACGAGCTTGCGGAGGACCGCCTGTTCCGTCTCTGTTGGGAAGCTGTACATAAGCCCTTCGCGTTCGTGCTCATTCGACCTATCCGCGAGTAGCCAATGCGTTCCGGGCGTCTCAGTCGACGTTGCACCGTACCTCACAACAAGCCCGAACTCCACTGGCCCCCGGACGGCCATGATCTGTGCCATAATAGCGCGAGGTCCGCGCCCGCGCCTTTCCATCGCACGTCCTGACCGTCGCTCGAGAACCCGACCGGCAATTTCGTATAGACGCCCGAGGAGGCGCCCGGGGCCAGGGAGGTTCGAAGCTGTTGCGTTGCGCTCTACGAAGGTGCGGAGCTCTTCGGCACTCATGTCTCCAGAAAGATCGAAAGAGAAGGTGGAATGTGAGGGAGAAGGGTTCTGGTCGTTGTCATCCGGGTTGACTGTGTTAGGGAGGTAGGACTGGATGCCGCCTACGGACGGTGTAGGAGCAACTTGAATTGGTTCGGGAGGGGCGGGACTGCGAGAGGCGCGTGCACTGCTGATGCCGCGCTCGAAGAGGTCGCCTGCCCACTCGTAGAAGCGCCCAAGTGTGCGGCCTGGCCCGGGCAAGTTCTCAGCGGTCCTGTTGCGATGGAGGTGAGAGGTCGAGTAGGCAGGTTGAAAGGCGCCTGGATAACCGTAGAAGGGTTCGGAATCCGATGTGGACATGTTAAGTTTTGAAGACGGTACGAGATTGAAGGCTTTGAAACTTGACGCTTGAAGGGCGGGCTTGAGTCGATGGGAGCTTTGAGTCAAATTACTGAGTGCTAAGTCGTGATGACGAGAGCAATGGGCATTTTATGTGACTTTGCGCTTGCGGTGTCGACGTGTGAATCCATGGTAGAACGAAGTGACTAGCAGGAGTTAATGAACCAAGCCATGTAACACCAGCTATCACGATTCATTATACTACGTTTGAGCTGTATTATGTTTTCGTAAACGCACCTCAGAAGCAACCCTCATTCCGATATAGCACGTCTTCGAAGAAGCGGGCCTGAATTCAACATAGCAAAAGTCGTCGCCGTTCTTTGATTCACCTGACAGTGAACTTCTATAGTCGGAGCTGAAGTGTTGAATCGGTTTATAATAACAATCCTCATTTGCCAGAGCCTTCAAGTTTACATGACTTCGTGCATGCACGGCATCGAAGAAAGGATAGCTGTCCGATCGGCAGGATGGCATTCCAGCACTGAGCAGGCGTACGACCGGTGCAGTCCAAGAAACTTCGTCGTGAGGTCCTAAATCTTCCACTGTAATAGAAAAGAATATAATCTTCGTGCACGCTCAGCCACGCTGCAAACCAAATGTGCAGTCATACATGTATGAAAAGAAGCTCGAATAGCAATCCGGTACTCACTGTGTTCGAACGCACTTTGTAAACGGTGCGCATTTCGTACCGTCTGTGAAGTCGAAAGACTCCTGCCCTCCTTCACTTAGAAGCTCGAAGGGCGCGCCGATTCATGAGCTCGAGGCTACGGTCCTGGCTACCTGCTCGACGTTCCAATTCGGACATGGGATCTGTGTTAACGCGGTGCAATTCTATGAAAGTCTTGAGAGTCTTCACAGAACCTCCAGTGACCTTCGGATAGTCGTCGCAAGAGGAGAGGCGGTTTTCGTCAACGACATGAATAGCTCCCGGCTACAGACTGCGGCTCGGGCCGGCGTGGCGACCCTGTACGCCCCCCGTCGGCTGCCCAATACGGCTTGGGTGTAATTCGTCCACCGTCACCGACGTCGACCGCACCACTTTGCAGACAACTTGCACGACGGTCGTTGCTTTCCTCCATCAGCAGCGAGGCCAGTTTTCACCCAGCTCGCGCTCGAGCGACTCCTTCTTTACTGGACTCCATGCCAGTCTTCGACAGAATCGGACACGGTATGAGACCTTAGCCATCCCACGTCCATTATTTCTCAACGTTTGCCAGAGCTGTATGGCCTCGATGGAACCTATTCTGGCGGTGTCGGTGAAAGACGGTCGTCAGTAGTGAGAGAGCCTGTCACGCCTGCATTTGTTGCTCGTGCAGAATCGTCCTCAGAAGCAGCGGCATTGCCGAATGGGTGCGTCTAAGAGCTTCGGATTCGGATGTGTTTTGAAGACTAATCTTCTTCACAGCGAGAAAGCTCTTACTCCCATCATCGCCGGCAGCATCTCTGGTTCAATAATTGGAGTTGCATGGATTGTCGCTGTGGTCTACGCCCTCGTCAAGCGCCACCGTCGTAAGAAACGGTACAAGAAGGCAGGGCGCCCCGACCTCGCACATGAGCAACCAAGACCCGATGCTTTCATTGTGCCACCGGACCCCGCTGTCGTGATGGGTGAACGCACTCCAGGCGAGCGAGTATACGTGGGCAGAAATAAGAAGAAGGGCGCGAAGGAATTGGCTAAAATGAAGGAAAAGGAAAAGCTCATCAATGGCGAGCCAGCCACTACGGAAAGCAATGTCGACCATACGGTCGATGAAAATCATGTACCAACCTCGAAACACACCGACGACGTGCGGCACGCACTGGCGGATATTCCGGAGGACGATCAGATGAACATGCCTTCCCCTTCCCGCCGACCTACGAACACAAGCAATAGTATTGCCTCGTACATTGCAATCGACGACGCAGCATTACACGCCAAAAAGAAGAAAAGGCACGACAAGGAGAAAGGAAAGGATCATCTCAGAGAGGAAGACTTTGCTTTTGACGAACATTCTGAAGACCATCACGAGACTTCACATTCACGACATGGACACGAAGACGGTTCGAAGCCCAATTGGCCTTGGTGAGTGACACATATATCAATTTGAAACTATTGTCTGATTTCAACATAGACGTCGTCGATTTGATTTATTTCTTGGTGGATTTTTGTATATATACTAGGCCTGAGTTGCCGTCCTCACCTTATGCCATTCTTAATCACAGTACGCGCCCTCACTGGCCGGCTGGTAATACCCAGATTCAGCGGTTTGATTCCGGTTCGAGGCGACTGATTTGAAACTCACAGCGACATCCCTGGCGTACCGGAATAACACCCCACGGCGAACTTTCAACGGATGATCATTCGCTTCCCATTCTTTCTGACGCTCCAACTTCGTCGCTTCATCAACTAACCATTCGATGCTGCGCGACGCTGCGTCGACAAGGATTTTGTCACCATCCTTGACCAGCGCAATCGGTCCTCCGACTTGCGCCTCAGGCACGACGTGACCTGCGGTTGGATGAGTATCAATTAAGAATGAGATCGCGAAAGCTGCGAGACACTGACCAATAATGAAACCACGAGAAGCACCTGAGAAGCGGCCGTCCGTGATCAGGCAGGTTGATTTCCCTAGTCCAGCGCCCATTAGGGCACCGGTGGGACCTAATTAATATGTGAGCCGTGGTGAAGGCTTCACTTGTTCATGCATCGAAAATCATACCAAGCATCTACAGTTCGTTAGAAAGCAAGTACGAAAGTTTGAACTGGTAAAGTACCTCTGGCATTCCCGGTGCTCCCTTCGGACCTTGGTATCGGAAAATCACCACCATCCCGGCCTTTATCTCTCCTGCGGCGAGCGCGGGATAAAAGCCGTCGAGACTAAGGGGGACGCACAAAAATCAGATCGCGCAGTCAACGAGGGATCCAAACCGACTTACGTGTCGAAACACTTCGCCGTTCCCTGAATATCATGGTCAGCAACGAGGTGTTCTCGTTCCGAATAATCTTTCTAATAGCCTTACCTCAAAGTGCAGGCCTTCCGCACCAGTCAACTTCGCCACGGCACTGCCTGGGCAAAGGCTTCCGCGCAGAATCGTGATGTGTCCCGTTGACTTGATCGGATTCTCGAGCGGTCGCACAACATCTTGCGAGGTGAAGTCCAAGTCGGGTACGCCTTCGAGGTTTTCCGCGATAGTCTTCCCAGTGACGGTCAGTTGAGAGCCGTCGATGAGGTCCGTATTTTTCAGCAGGTACTTGAGCAGTGCCGGGATGCCTCCGACTTTGTGAAGGTCTTCCATGTAATATTTCCCAGAAGGCCTAAAAGAATAGTTCTGTGAGTGGTATCAATAGTGAGAGAAATTGCGCTTTACTTGAGGTCGCAGAGGTACGGCGTTCTGTCCGCTATGTCTTGGAAGTCATCAATAGTGAGATTCAGATCCGCACATCGAGCAATGGCTAGAAAGTGTAGAACCTAGACGATATACTTCAGACGTGAAAAGCATCAGTCGTACACCAGCATACGTACCGCATTGGTTGATCCGCCAAGAACATTTATGATAACAATCGCGTTCAAAATTGCGTTGCGTGTAATTATGTCTCTAGGCTTTATGTCCTTCTCAAGGAGATGCTTCACGTAAACGGCCGCTCTTCGACACTCTTGCGCCTTCTCTGCAATGGTATACCAGTTCACCAACTCAATCAAGGGGGAAATGAATCACAGCGTACCTGGATACATCGCCGGAATGCCTGAAGAATATGGAAGGGACATTCCCATAACTTCGAGAGCAGAACTCATCGTATTCGCGGTGTACATGCCACCACAGGCTCCAGGAGATGGGCATCCGTGCCTCACAACGTCAAAGCGCTGCTCGTCCGTGATCTTCCCGACCGTATAGGCACCTTGATCGAGCAATGCGTCAGAATATTTAGGATAATGCGCGTAAACGCTGGACATACCGAAAGATTCAAAAGCATCGGAGATGTTGACTGTGTCTCCTTTCTTATATCCCATGGCTGGGCAGTCAACATGCCTTACTCCGGGCTGGATGGTACCGCCATAAACTATGACAGTTGGCCTGTTGTGTCGAAGTGCTGCCATGAGACAACCAGGCATGTTCTTGTCGCATCCTGGGATCGAGATGTTCCCGTCATAGTGTTGCGCCTATAAATGAATCGCACAGTCAAAGCGCGAAACATTAGAGTACTTATGATAAATACCATCACTACCTAGAGCTCATCCTCAGCGGAGTTCAAAGAAGAATAAAACAAGCTTACGGATTCAATGGAATCCGCGATCAAATCTCGACTTGGGAGTCTAGTCACGACGTCAATGCCAACTGGGTCTTGAAACAGATCAGTATCCTACGAGTAACGCATGCCTGAACAAAGATGTAAATAATAATATGACAATTCGAGAAAAACAAAAGCGAACCATCTGTGCCCATGGTAATGGCATCGCTGAAAAAACAAATCAGTTGAAAACTCATCGAAAATATTTCTAGGCTGACCTGACGCCAATAGTATTGAATGTGAGACCCACGAGGCCCTCTTCCGTGCAGCCCTTCTTCACTTCACTTGCAAGATCGAGCTATCGAAAATCTCAATCATGAGTTTGTGCCTCCGTGAATACGAAACACAAAAAAAGACAAACCAAGTGCGAGTTGCACGGATTGCCTAAGGGACATTTAGGTCTTTTTATTCGAAAAGTGTGCAGCTTTCGTACCTTCCCACCAAATTGGAGAAATCCCAATCTATAAGTCCGTCAGTCGAAGGGATTCGACTTCAAGTCAGGAGTCAGAAACGCACTTGTGGTTTGTTCATGTCTTCTTCAGTCAATCCAACCGCATACACTGTTGTGAATTAAATAACCGTCTATAGGAAGTAAACATCCCAGTGAACTCACGCATGGCTTGGGCGCCTCCGCGAGCCTGGAGAATATTCCGGAGTCAGAAAATATGGACCTGAAATCCCATACGTACTTTGTTCTGCGTCAATTGGCCCGAGAACTTGTTAAGGCTTGCGCCATTTCCCGCAGGCTTCGACAGAGTGTGTCTGAAAGCGAGTTGAATGGATAAGTAGACATGACTGCTTCCTAGAATACCAAAGCATGCATTTGAACGTCACCGGATGCCATGGTTGTAAGTCGGTCCACAAACACCAGTCGCAAATGGATTTGAGAGAGTGGATGATAGGAGAAATACGTTCTCAGCGTCGTCCTCTGGATTTATATATGCTCTTTCCCGGACCGAAAGTCATGAGGTCAGTTGTAATCCGATCTTCGCGATTGGGCTCGGGAGCTGAAGCACTTGTAGAGTCCGACTCCGATGAGGGTTCCGATTCGAACTTGACCTTGAAGTGACTAATCCTTAAGTACTCGGGTGAGAGGAAAATCAAATCATTAGAATAAATGAAGATGAACTATTGGAAAGGACGCGTTGCAGGAAACCCACTGGCACAGAATGACATGGATCAAACCTGAAAGGCCTGAACGGCGGCATCCGCGTTCGGACACGGACACGTGTACACGGGATCGACAGGTTGAGGTTCCGCGTTGACGTCCATCTTCATTTTTATCGTCGTTTCCTTCTCAAGTATCGAAGAACACAAAGTCGTTCCAAATTTGAAGCTGCTGGGAATGTCGTCCAAAATACTCCACGAGCTGGTTTTTGACAGGGATGAGGGATTAGAACGTTGGCTTCGACTCGGAACACCAGAGCCAGAGCCAGCTCCGAGAGCGCTAGATATATACAATCAATGGCTCTCGATGCTCACCCTACGAGATTCCGGGTTGCTATATGGTGAGTTTGTATGCCTTCTGTAGATGACTTCTACTATAATCATAATTACAGTGGTGGCGGGATTAGTGGACTATGTCTAGCCGTGGCTCTATCAAAGTTCGCTGATATAGACGTCCAGGTCTACGAAGCAGCACAGCGCTTCAAGGAGATCGGAGCTGGTGTCATGATTTGGAGTCGAACCTGGCGTATTTTAGAATTGATGGGATTGGCGGACGATTTTTCGAAGATTGCGCACGCCCCTCCCGATGGCTCCCCAGGTAATCGCCTTCGTTGGGAAGCAGATTCCGAGTTTTTCATGAATGATCTGTCTCTAGGCGTTGGATTTGATTACCGAAAGTCGGACCAGCCTGAGGAGGGATATAGGTTTCACCTTGTGGAATTCCCATGTGAGTGATAGTTGAGCTTGTTTCACGACTTCGGATTCGTGCTGAAATTCTACTCACAAGACGGGTGCATTCGCTTCCATAGAGCACAATTTTTGGATGCTTTTGTGAATCACTTACCAGAAGGTATTGCTCACTTCGGAAGAAGGTTGCTATCCTATACTTCCCATGAAGATGGCCAAAGCATAGAAATGACTTTCGCGGATGGGTCGTTGGAATATTGTGACGTTCTCATTGGATGCGACGGTATTAAATCAATGGTCAGAAAGCAAATGCTCGAACGAAAAGACGCCGATGGATTACCCGGTCTCCGCCGCTTTGTTGAGCCTGTCTGGAGTGGAATTACTGCATATCGTGGATTAATCAGCTCGTCCGCGTTTTCGAAAGACTCTAACGGGCATCTACACAGCGCGACCCAGAGGCCAATGATGGTAAGTACCAATTTCGATTTGCTCTATTATGACGTCTCTGATCGCCTCTGCAGTACTGCGGGCACAGCAAAGTAGGCATTGGTAAAGCACCACACCTTATAATGCTGATATTTGATCTCGTGTAGCATGTCGTGGCTTACTCGATTGCTCAAGGAGATCTTGTCAACGTCATTACGTTTCATACCGAACTGGAGAAAGAGAGATCGCCATTCAAGGGTGAATGGGTTACGCAGTGTAGCTGCAAAGAACTCCTTGATTGTTATGATAAGTGGGAACCCGAAGTCGTAGATTTGCTTCAAGTGAGTACCAAGTATTTTATCTGTCGAATATCAGTGAAGTGAATAAATTAGAACATCGAGAATCCGACGAAATGGGCATTGCACTACATTGACCCTCTCCCTTTCTATGTCGATGGTTGTGTGGCTCTCGTTGGCGATGCGGTCTGATAATCAACCATTTCAGCCTATTAACCTACTAAATGCTTTTTTATCAGGCGCACGGTATGCTACCACATCAAGGTGCCGGTGCAGGCCAGGCGATTGAAGTGAGTTTCGCACAGATTATATCGCGATCCTGTATTTCGCTCATCAATGTCGAACGCGTAGGACGCGTTTCTTCTGGCTCAAGTACTCGGTTATGAAGGCGTAACCAAGGAGTCACTGCCGGAAGCTCTTCGGGCATATGAAAGCGTCAGGCTACCTATCGCAAACGAAGTGCTTCGTGGCTCACGGGACTCTGGCATGATGTATGAGTTCAATAGTGAATTTGGGCAAGACTTCGAGCAATTGGGGCCCGCTATACAGAAACAATGGGATTGGATATGGGAGAGTTCACCGGAGGAAGACGTTCAGAAAGCGATCGATCGTCTAGCTGACGGCGCACGCTCTCCCTTGCTGTAGATTCAATTTGCTGGAGGTTTTGTGGAATCTGGATGCTATTTGCCGTAAATGATTTGTATATTATGTAAGAAAAACTTTCTTTGGTTATATATGTTTATGATGAATGGTCATCAAGTCCCTGGTAGTATATCGGTTAGTACACGCGCCTGTCATGTTCACAACGCGCGAGAGCGGAGTTCGATTCTCCGCCAGGGAGTTGTTTTTTGTACTTTTTGTATTTTCTTGCATTTTTATTGCTCAATCTGTTCATGCATCTTCAACTTCTGTGATATTGTTTTGAACGAAGGCAAATAGAAATTGATGTCATGCGGCAGCATCTATTGGGTCTCAGGCAGATGTGTACTTCTATGACAAATGCATACTGGCTGCATCTTGCAGCCCCTAACCAGGGAGAGGCTGTAAAGACATGTGCATATTCTGGCTCAGATGTGCAGAGAAAGAGCAACAAAGAATAAATTTTAAAGGGGTTGTGAGGGGATCAGTGAGGTGCCAGAGAAGAATAAAGAACACCAGTCGTGGGAAAATATTGGTAATCTGTTTGTCTGAGTTTCAGAGTCTGAGCCACATGTTCCTTGCTCCTTGAACACCATCTCCTTCATCCCCTTTCCACCCATCCCCTCATAACATACCCTTAGAGCAAGACCTATTTGCCTGCGAGGCTCCAGTTTATGTCAGAGATGGAAGTAGATGAGCTAGATTCTGAATATGGCGACGCCGAAGAGTATGAGTACGAAGTCGACGAAACCGACTCCGGCCCGAAGCCCTTCAGCATTAAGTGAGTAGTCGGCCACACCTTTTCTCCATAACAATCTCTCCCGTCAGTATCACTGACTCTCTTATTTTCTTTCGATTGTTAGAACTGCCCTACCTGAACCTACGCATGGCCGACTTTCGACTCAGGATCTCCATAAAATGATTCACGACGGTGAAATTGACGTCAATCCGGAGTATCAAAGAGGTTCGCCTTATAGCTATCATCTCCAAACACCGACTCAACTCAGAAAAACAATCTATTTACACTATTTCAGATGTGGTGTGGCCTGCAGAAAAGCAATGCGCTTTAATCGAGTCAATTTTCCTCAACTACTACGTCCCCCCTCTGTTATTTGTTGTGAAAAACACCGAAGAGGAGGTTGTTAGAGTTTGCATGGATGGTAAGCAAAGGCTTACATCTGTGCAGATGTTTTACTCCGGACAGGTAATGATTTTGTCACAGTCATTGGAGCAGTGATATAACTCATCTTCGGCAGATTCCTTGTAGGCATAATATCACGTTACAATTTACGCCTCTAACAATCTGTAAGACAAGGATCCTCGCACGGGGAAGAAGTTTTATTATACAATACCAGAACATCAGAAAGGCAAGCGCGCTCTTGTACCGCAAAAGTTCAAGGACATATTTGCCAAAAAACTGCTTAACTTTGGTAAGTGGGTTTCGGCGGTCTGTGATCATTGGCGAACACTTATTCATATCGTTGATGTAGTCGAGTATAGAGATATCTCTGAAACGGTGGAACGCGATATTTTCCAACGCGTGCAAATGGGCGTGACATTAACCGCTGCAGGTTTGTAATGACCCATTCTATATCTCTAACGCACTGAATCATTTGCATGCGCGATAGAGAAACTCCAAGCTATCTCGTCGCCTTACGCGGACTGGATCAGGACATTGGACTCTAAGTATGTACAAGCACAGGAAGACAGCGATAGTTTATCGCAGACTTTGGACTGGGACATTCGACGCGGACGTAACTTCCAGTGTTTGACTCAGCTCGTTTTCTGTTGTCTGCAACTGCCCCAACATGCAGACGCGACCTCGGCAAAGAAACTTGGTACCTGGTTGACTCGTATCGATGGTCCACCTCCGAACTTCAAGAAGCAAATCGAAGACTGTCTACGAGAGTTTTATACCATCGCGTCAGACGAGACTCTGAGTGCGCCGTTTAAGACAGTTAAAGAGCGAGTGTCGCCGATTGAATTCGTCTTCATAGGTATGACAAGCCCTCTTCATTCATAAGGCGTTGATCCTCACCATTCGCTATAGGTGTTCTCATATACGTCCTGAGCGATTATAATTCGCAATTTAAATCGAGCGAGATCCAGAAGCTCCGATTGACGGTCAGGAAAGAGCACAAGGATCGTCGATTCAACACACGCGTCCAGTCAACCCTCTGGAATTTCATTGACGAAGCGAAAAAGAGGGCTACTGGGACTGTCGGTATAGTGGCGATGAAGAAAAGAAAGAAAGGCGCTGACGAAGAGGACGATGACTATCGATCGGCACCGGTCAAAGCTGTCGGGCCAGCACCTACTACAAGGACGAAGAAGGTGAAGCAATAGGAGTGTAAGGATGCCGTTGGAGGTACGAATATCTAGAAGAGGGTCTATGTTATAATTTTGCTTTGTACCGAATTTACCCTGTCGGACCACCTCTTGCGCTAACGTATGTCACAGTGCCGTTTCTGTCTACGCTTCTGGTGTATTTCATCAAAAGCTTGTCCCGTTCTTTGTTGTCAGTAGCGATGTCTTCTAAGAACGGTGTAATCTCATCCAATTCCCAAGACGACTTCGTTAGGAACAGATCCGCAAATCGTTCTTGAGGGGTTGCAGGGAGATCTTCGGCAGAGAAATATTTCAATGTAGTCGCTTGGAGACGAATATAATTACCCTAAAACTCAATTCAGAAGAGCTTCCTCGATCACGTCTTGATGAAAGCTCACCTTCAGAAGAGCAAGATCAGCTGCAGCTTCAAAGCTGTCCCCAAGTGCCGTGCGCCATTGCGACGTAAACTCAGAAGTTGTTATCGAGGCCTCCTGCAATCATGGTGAGCATGCGTGATGAAAAACGTGCAAGCGGAAACGTCCTACTCGATAACGGCTCAAAATCCCAAGCCCTATTTGCCTTGCAACCGCATGGACGTCCATTTTCCATGTCGTTGTCTGCGAGATTGAATTCAGGGCATCTCCCAATTCACCGAACCACGCCATGATTTGGAGCATGACATCCCTTGATATATCATGATCAGACTGAAGAACTTCGACAAGATCCACGACGGGAACCGAATCCTTTGGCGCGTTCAGAGATACGAGAGTATTGAGCATCAGTTCTAGAGCGGTGTTGAGATAGGAAGGCGCCAGAGGACGCAGATAGCCGTTGAGGTTGAGGATACGTTTACTACGAAGTGCTTGCTCTAGTTCTTTGTCACTAGCCTGTATTGCTCGCCGAACGTCCGAATGAGATTTCCATTTCGTTTGTACCTATACGACCATAGATTAAGAGCCTGAGGAAAGTATTGAGCATGGAGGTTCAACGCACCTCCGAATCCACCTCTTCTCTACCCTCTTCATAGATTTGGTCTCTCAAAAGAACCTTGATTTTGAACGTCTTTGGGATTGTGGGAGATAGCTCTACGATCTGCTTGACGGTATCGCTGATGACAGCTTCTCTCCCGTCCTCCTGCGAAGGAGTAAGGATACAGTACGCGTTCGAAAGTGTGACCGCCTTCATCAGGTACGTCTTTTCGCCTGTGCAAAGAACAGCATCGTCCTCTCCAGTGCCTCGTATCGACAAACTGTTCCAATGTTAGTCCTTGTCGCTGAATGCTTGGGAACACGACCAAACGTACGAATTGTCATCGATGTTGGACTCAATCAAGGCCACCAACTCCTTGGGGAGCTCCAAAAGTTTGTATTTCCCCTCATCAGACCTCGATGGAAAGGAAATGTTGAAAGTTGGCATTTTAGGGTGCAATTGGCAAGAAAGTGTCAAGGACTGTCGTCGCGTCGCGTCGGGCGCAAAGTCAAACAGGCGACGCGTCACAGGCTTCGCGTCGTCGTCGAGTCCACGCAAGCTTCCTCTCGACGTTCATCATCTCATTGTCAATCTTCTTTTCATTTCAGCTTGGGTCTTTTCAACTGAAGGCGGGAGAGACAATCTTCTCTCTAATTATGGCTTTACGATCCTCGGTGGCCCAGAGTTTTTTCGATGGCAACATCGTCTTGAACGAATGAATTCAAGGGGGGTGAAAACGAACCTTTCCGTACATTTTTCAGCGACGCTGCTCAACGAGCGCTCAATATCGTTCACATGAAGTAGTGAAGGTAGGGAGTTGGATCTCTTGTTGGTTGGTTGGATCTCGTTCTGACCTTTCGCATAAAGTTCACTTTGTCGATTTTTGGGCACTGTCACCGTATCGGTCGTATCACTCGTCCCAGGTCGCCGTCTACATCCACCGTTCTATTACTCACGTCCGACGTGTTCTTCCGTGGGCTGTTGATCTTCTGGCATCAAGACAATTTCTTGCGGCATGACGCGCCCGAGTCCACCACGACCCAACGTGAGATAAATATCGACTATTCGCGGAATTACAGCAGTTTTTGCGGAGCTCCTACGTTGCAATCGTACGGATACCTCGGAGGATCGTTGTGAATGATTGAAATCGATCGTCTCATTGCGAAGACTTGTGCTTACTTCAGTCAGTCTACGCTCTTCTCCTTCGACAGCTGGCGTATTTTAATTTTTCCTTCCCCATTTCCGCTTTGCAGGATTTCTCGTGCATCCCAGTTACGATTCTACTCCTTCGTGGCGTAGGGGAATTTGTACGTGGGAGCTGACCGAATACTTGGATTAAAATATACTCAGAAGCAATATGCCAGGGAATAGGACACAAGAACTTGCGAGCTTCTTTCGAAGAAAGAAAATACCATGATGGACAATTTTATACAGGCATCAGAGGAGCTTATATTTCAGGCAACAGGGCACCGACCTTGAGATAATTTTGAGCTTGCCGAGGAAACCTAGGTTGAAAGTATCATCTTTTTCCAATGTCGACTCCCACTGCGATACATCGTATAAATGTTTGAAACGTTTGGCACGGTGCGTTGTCGCATTTATGTCCGCGGGCGAATGTACTGAGCTCTGAACGTTCTGAGCGTTATGGTCTCGATTATAGACTCGATAGGTCTTGGGACAGTCGCTTCGCCGATTAGGCGTTTAACGCGTCGGCTACTCGGTTATGACGGTGTCAAAGCCAAATTGTCCCTCAGCGCTTTCCAGTGGTTCGGGCCAAACCGTCGGATATGGGATGCTGCCTGAGATATTCGTTCAATTGGCCGTCGTCGTGATCAATCCTTCGTTCCTCACATTTCATGCACGGGTATACTTCACGCATAATTTGATTCGGTCTGAGGTCAATGGGCTCATGTATCCGATGATGGTCAGAAATGGGGGATGCGTGCTGTAGACGCCTGTTCATCGCGTGGCTTCAGACTGGCCGAGGTGCTCCAAAAAGCCAGCACGATGTCAATCCATGCTGGAGCGGCGAGGTGAACTCGTGTTTGGCAGCGCGCAATCGTTCGTCGGACATTCAGGTCCAAATCAAACACATGTACGTCGTTGGTCAATTTAAATACGTTATGTTGACGGCGTACGGGCGTTACTACAGAAAAACGTCAGTGTATATACGCCGCAAGATCAGCCTGATGGTCGAGGTGAGAATTTTTGTGAAAAATTAAGAGCGAATGTTCACGAAGAACCTAGGATCACCCGAAAGAGAGTCATAGACACGCCAGGACTGTCCAAGTTCCTACCTACACAGGACGTAAAGTCGCAGTTAATGGAGAAGCTAGAACTTCACCAGGATATGCGAAGTTGGCACCAGTGAACGGAGTTCCGGCGAAGCCTGGAAGTTCAGCGAAGTCCCGGTCACGTCGAGCCCAGTCCTACCAACCAACTGCTGAGGTGATTCTTTTCCTCCCAGAAGAGAATGGATCAAACGGCTCTTCAGCTCCATCTCGTCATACTTCACCAGGTCCAACGAACGGCGGAAGAGCAGCGACGTCCAGGGACAGTTCAAGGCTCGGGTCGACGACGAATCGCCCTTCCTCCCCGCGTACCGGAAAGCGTAGACCGTCTTCAATGCATAGATTATCCCTCTTTTTCTCTCGTCTTACCGCCACAAAGCTCGCAGCCAAGGCGAAAGGAGATTTACCGCCCATCCCGAGTGGAAAGCAGGGTCATAACCCTACGCCCTTATCTACCACGCATCGATCTCGAACTAAAGCCACTCAGCGCTCGAGGTATTCGAAATTGCTGCCGCCCACACCCACATCTACTTCCGGAACGACAACGGTCTTCACGACGAGCGAAGTAATTGTTCTTCAGAAGGACAAAGCTCCTCGCAGCAATCCACGACAGTCTCGACGGTATGGAACCGAGCACACGCCGAGATCGCGTGTTTTGGATGCTCCGGAATTGCTAGACCAGGCAAGTGCGACCGAACAAGATACTGCGGATGCAGCCCATACCGCTCCTCCCCGCTCGACGCAGCGAAGATCATCTTTCAAATCTATTGGTCGAAAGGTCACCGGAAAGTTGAGCATCTCGCGTCGACGTAAGAACGATACGGACGGAGATTGGACATCGCGGATGCGTCTACCCCGCCTGGCGATCCCAGGGCATATGTCCCGCTGCCCTTCCACAGGATCGGCGTACTCTGTCGTCATTCAGCCAACGACTCCGGCAGGCGGTCGGAAATCGATCTGGAGATCTTCGAAACGTTTAGTCGAACTCGAGGCACACGTAACCGAGGAAGAGATGCCAATGCGTATTAAGCGCATATTGCAGCGTCGTGGTACAGATGCCTCGGAGCCTCCTCAGGTTCATGTCCAAGAATCTTCAACGGAAGGGGAGTCGTATCATACGGACTTAAGCCTTGCAATAGAGGTTTTGCGCGGCGAGCCGATCGTCGAGGAGTTCTCGATGACATCGCCAGTCGAATGAGTCTCGATTGTCTACTACAGATGATTTGGATGTTCCTTGTCATGACATTCCACCAGCGGCGCTGCATTATGGGATTCCATACTTCGACTCTATCTTTGTTGGTGATGCCTGAAGTCCTTCGTCACAGATGTAAACGGTGAGGAGCGGGTTTACTTTATTATCGTGCGGGAATTCGCCTCGATCCTCGATACATGCGCACCGCACGTTCCAGCCAACGTATTCCCGACGAGTCATTGACAGTCGTGTTGACTTCAAGGTAACGTCAGAAGACTCAAGGCTGAGTTTTCGAGAGTAAGTGATCCACTCAATACCCAACTCGTTCTGAACAGGGTATCTGAATAAACTTAGAAGCTGGCGGAGCTCTGAAACTGCGACGCCTTCGCAACATAATCCCTGCATAATCTTGTCGTGCAACACATACAAAGCCCGCCACATTTTCACGGATCAGAGGAACTGCAGAATATCTGTGAGTAAGTTAACCCAGAAAATCAGTGTGGGTGGGTGGGTGTCCTTCACGCGCCAATAGCCAACAATTGATACGCAAAATTCTCCCTTAACACCGCCGGACCTTGCGCCGTCTCACCGACTCCCTGCTATGTGTTGACGGTCCCCATCGACTTTGCGCTGACGCCGAGGAACTGTGCCAGTACAGTACGCATCATGATCAGCAGGGAAACTTGAAAAGCTCTAAATTCACAGCTACGTGACCCCTGCAGATGAGAACAAATGCATAAGACCGATTGGAACTCTACGCGTCTCATTGAGAGAAATTATCAATGAAAGTTTAACGTTAAGCTACAGGGAACTGAGCGACTTGGCTTGCCAACGAAAGGGGGCGCAAGCAAAACATAGAGAAAACGTGGAAAGGTACCTTGAAGCCGTATTCGGCGTAGGCTTTGGAATTCGACTCCCGTCACTCCGCGATCTACACACCATTTTACACATTGCGTAAAGAAGACGGCCTTCTCCAATACGTTCATTGTATGCCGTCACAATGAAACACGTCAAAACGAGTCCTTGTTCCCTCTCGAGGGAGAACGTTGAGCCCTCGTGCCATTAGAGTCTCGTAAGTTATATGATTCTGGCGGAAAATCTTTGATTCTCATCATTCCTGTAGGCCTTCGGAGAGTCCAGAAAGCCTCTTTTTTCTCGAAGTCATGCAGCGCCCGGTATGCAATTAGGCTTGTTTTCCATTGAGGAAGTCACTTACTAACGTCTGTTGCCACGAAGTGGGGGTACGAAATATGCAGTAATTAGGTATCGAATCATCATCGCGATTTCCTCATTCTAGACCTTTGATGCGGGGTTCACGCTCTACGCTCCCAACCCCGAAGCACCTCAAACAGGCTTCAGAATAAACGCGAAAGTAACGCCGTGATTTTGCAACAATTGGTGCGTGGCGTGTGTTTTTCTTTGTGGAAAAAATCCTAGGTAACTCAACCCTGATCTGTGCAGCGAGTAACCCCGATAACACCCTTTGATTTCCCCCAGATCCCTAAAGTAAATCATGGATCTGGCTCCTAATATGGGACGTCCAAATTCCTTTAAGTACCGCGACCATCATTTCATGTCGCGATCCTACATCCCTCCGTTTCTGACCTCGCCTAGATGTCGCAGCTACCTTTGTGAGCGCCCCCTTCTTTCTCTAAGTTTTGTTCGAGACGCTAAGATGTACCCGTTTGTTCTTCCAGCTCCCTCCCATACATTCAGAGCGCGCCTTCTTCAAACGCGCACTATATGCTAGCTCCGCATCCTCAACATAATCACTTACCCGGCCATGTTCATCTCGTTTCCGCTCAGCAGACGCGAAACGACATCGTTCAGCGCAAACGGCCAAAATACACGCGTAGTAAGACTGGCTGCCTGACTTGCCGTCTCAAGAAAATCAAGGTATGAAATTTTGGTCCCGCCCTCGCGTGTGTGTTCGTTGACGAGGCATCCACAGTGCGACGAGACAAAGCCCACATGCCAACGATGTAGCCATGGGGCGCGGGACGTCAGTACTGTGCTTGTCGCTCCGTCCATCCGTCTCATACATTCCTTGCTTCCTGCAGTGCACGTGGCCGGACCCCGCTCCTCCCAAAAAGAAGGCCCCGGCGAAGAAAAACGCGCAACGGCGGCCTTCGACGACAGAGTCCGTCTCGCATGTTTCTGACGACTCTTCTGGCTCCCGTGAGGCGCCCTCCCTTCGCGCGGCGAGCGCGACATCAAGTGTGACGAACACATCTGAGAGACGATACAGGTGAGCTTTCAAATCCTCGAGTCCCCCATCACACCGCACAGTACTGATCGGTTTCCCTTCTCGCCAGTGAACCCCAGGTGCAGGCAAGCCCCTCTTCCGATATATTAAATGCGCGTCGCCAAACGTAGGTGTTCAGAGATCGCTTGATTTAATGTGCATTGACAGTTCTCTCGAAGTTTGCCGAGCATCACGCAAGGGCAGTACGGTCAAGGGCAGAGCGTCCATACCTCGTCAATGGCCTCAGCCACGCCGGAGCACTCCTCGAATTACTCCCCACACCTGAGCGGAACTTACGGGATGAATAATAACCATAATATGACATCAGCGGTATCATCTCGAGACAGTTCTCGCCCCTCGACGGCGAACTCTCTTCCCCCATCCCGCTTTCCTGCCCAGGTTATGGACAACGGGCATTTCACCTCGTCTGGGGTCGCATCAAACTCCAGCGCAAGGGCTCAGGCTGTATACATGGCACGTTGGGAGGCCGCCACTTCCCGAGCGGATAGTGCAGCTGGATACATGCATTATCAAACACAGTCGCCCATGCCGGAGGTCGTCAGACCATATGGACATGAGCACAACAGTAGAAACTGATCACTTACCTAGATGCTTTTGGTTAGCACCGCCCGCGATACCTTTGACGACATTAATGCTTTCTCTTTCACCAAATTCCCCTCTCCCATACCCGTCTGCTTGCATTCAGCTGTCTACAATACCTTCTTGCTTTGGAACTTTGCGCAAAAACTTTCCACTTCCTTCAGCCAATCGTCGATGTTCAATCATAAAATAATTAGCTTTTGTTGTACAAGGACAATCCTGTAGTCATCGCATCCTTGTCTGTACTAATTTATCACCACAATTTGTCGCACCAACTGCAGCAGTCGCTCGGAAACGCGTTCACCGCCTTCGTAGCGCCTCCTTCGTCATCTTTACTTCCGCGTAGATGAGTTGGCGATGATAACACTGCGGCGCTCAACCTTGCATATAGCCGGTTTATCCGACGAGGCTCTCCGCTATCCCAGGCTTTCACTTGCGAGGCACTCCATTTTGTCGCCACCTGGGACTCGATTGAGTACTGATCATCTTCTGTGCCTCGAAATATGACACGCAAGGGAAGAAGAAGGTCCTTAACCCGCCCCGCTCCCCCAAACAAAAGATTATTGTTGCAACGTTTGAACGTACAAAAATTTCGTATTCTGAGCTTGTGGGTTGAGAGCTTAATTGGATGACTGTCCGCGCGCTTTACATCAGATGGACCCAGGGTGGTTTGTAGGGATTGCGGTACGGTGACGTGCAAGATCCTGACGGCGTGCTGGGTTATTGAACGAGAGGTGGACAAAGTTGGTTATGATGCGCCGTATAGGAAGGAACGCACAGGATACTGTGAGGTAGGAGCACGCCGGCGCAGACCTTGGAGGGGAACCGCGGTCAAACGCTACCTGAAAGCTGTAGGGAAAGTGCGGCGCCAGTCCCGCAAATCGTTGGTAAAGCGTCCGTTCCAATTCGTCCCTTCGTCAACACCAGTACTGGTCGGAGTGGGCTGAAATCTAAGCGAAACCGTGTTTGATATAATCAATCGTAGACAACACATCTCTGATATGCTACCAGACAGTTCGTGTCAGCTTGACTGCCAGTGTGTTTGACCAGCTCAAAACCGGTAGCGAGTCGTCTGAAAACTGAGAGTAAGTTTCGTTGTGGGGGGAAGGCATCAACCAACGTTGATTTCCTACCGGTATGGCCCAATCCCCAAAGATGAAACAATCCTAGCTTTTCATTGAGGCAACAACTTCTCAAAAGGCAATAAAACCCGGGTAGATGAGATGCGCAAGATCACGCTCCGATTCAGAGCCTCAGGCATATTTTCGTCTTGTAGGGCAAAGTGCATGATTACTGTGAGTCCGATAATCAGTGAAACTTGCCTGAAAAAAGAAAACCAAGGAGACGTACAGATCTGGTGGTAAAGAAAACCCCAATGCTCGCTATCAAACAGCGGCGTCAATATTGCACGTAGACTATCTCATTGAAAGTGTTTCTTGGCGCGACCAACGACAAGTTTTGTTATGGTTTGAGCGATCCATCGGCCCCACTGGATAGAATCATTCGCTTTGTGCGTATACGGTATGTTGCAACGTTAAAGTGCCTGAAGTGAGTTGAAGGGGTCAGGGAGAAGCATCGGTGCTGCAGGGAAATATGAACGTGGGTTGGTATCAACCGCAGCGTTATGCCATTGCGATGCTCGAAGTTCCGGCTAGGCAGCCCCAGTGCACAATATACAGCGAAAGGGCAATGGTCATGCTTCGTTGGCGATTTGCATTCGGGCATGTGTAAATAAACGAGAGCTTGAATTTGGATGGTTGCATGATTGGCCCCATCACGAGAAGTTCATCTGCCAAAAAGAACATCAGCAACGGGAGAACACAGGATAGCTCGAGATATCTCACCCAGCAGGAGACTGTGTCCGATAAATTGGATTTGAACCACGACGAGCAGGTGGACGCTTAAGGTTGTGTTCGCGTAATTTGATGGGGTCCAGCGAGAGCTATGGGAAGGAAGGTGATGAGACTGAGAACTTGGTACTGTATACAGCTCAATCGCCAAGTTGGAAGCAACGCACACACATGACTTTCCAGCCTCAAAGGCTTTGGGATGATTGATCCTCGGGATAATAACGAAAAGTAGACAAAACAGCTCTGTGGTTCCGCCTGTGGTTCAACTTTTCCATCCAAAAACAAATCGGTCAAAATTTACCGTGCGCCGAAAGGCAGATACTCCGTTATAGTCTCAGATCATCTTCAACCGCCCGCTCGTCACATTTCCACCAAATTTCCGCGATCTTCGAGGAGAACCGTCGGAGGGGGGCAACTGAAAAAATCGCCTAGATCTTGAATCGACCTGAATTTCATTCGTCGTTCGCATTAACGTTGCTGAAACGATGAAAGCCGAATCACGGACGACGACAAAGGGCGATCAAGGAGAAGATGCATGATCTCCAAAGGCGAGAGACGAGTTGGCAGAAAAAGGACGAGTTGCGCTGCTGTCGCACTTTTGCCGTTCGAATGCAGTCGCGCAAAGCACGAGCCCTGCAGGCGCCTTCCCAATTGGGCGACGTAGCGCTGGTGGTGGTGGTGGTGGTTAACCGGCATACGTCCTGGTGATCGACACCTTCAGCTTTTGATCGCATTCGTGATGATCTCAACACTCGTCCTCTCCAACAACCTTTGACAATCTGTGAGACGAGTTTCGGCTGATTTGATATCTATCACGCTTTCCCGTCAAATCTCTTCGTACAATTTGAAGTCAATCACAAACTTGAAGTCATGGGTGCGTTCTCGGAGTGCTAAGATGAAGAGCGGCCGTCCTCCTCTCCGTTCAGAGTTTAGGACCCGTTCTCAATGATGTCTTGCATACAGCGTCTGCAGACGAGGTCGCGCTGAATGCCCCCCACGCGCCCAAGGAAGCAGCGAAGGAGCTCTTCCACACTGCGCTGCACCGAATCAAGCACGAAGTCATCAAGTCTCGACACGACTGGGACAAGCACGAGCCTCGCATGTGGGCCCGCGCAGCTAGCCTCTCCGACGCGGAGCTCACCGCCTTCACCATCGACGACGATCTCGTCGAGGTCCGCAGCGGGCACGACAGCGGTGCAGACTACGGCGCCATCGTCTTCGGCAAGATCAGGATCCCTGCCATCAACGACGAGGAAGGGCAAGGTTTCATTCATGTCAGGTTGGGCTCTCGTTCCACCTCTCCGCTCCATTAGACGTATCACTCACGGCGATGTGAAACGGTGCACTTTCTCCAACGTGCGCATTGGAATGCGCTACAGACTCCATGATCCTCCAAACAGGGTGAGCACTCTCTCCCTTCCGTTGATGTGGGGGAGCAATGTGCTGAATGCACTCCAGGGCGTCGACGACGTTATTTTCCATTCGATCTACACGGAAGAAGGGCCGGAGGACGGAAAGGGTCATCATGAGTGGTACAAAGCTATCATGACAGACGACGCGCCACTCAAGTTCTTTAACGAATAAGAGGTCGGTTACGGCGCATATAACGATAACGATAACTTTCAAGAATAGCATGCCGACGGTAGAACCAACTCTTCCCCTCGTGTAATTGTACGACAAGCCAACATTTCTACACTCTGAATACATCCGTTCCGTGTACTCTATTTCGTTCGGGTACCTCACTTCTCCCCAACAATCTTACCTGCGGATGAATGAACTTCGACAATGCACAGCTGGCAACCTTGTTCAAAGTCAAGATAAGTTTATTGCATCTACTCGCTTGCATTGAAGGGGGGTTCTGACAGATAAGTAATACTCCAACCATAATCGTACAAACCGCTCGGGACACAGAAAAGGAACGCATAGAGAACATAGTGACATCATACAAACACAAATGTCCGGAAGCAGAGTAAGAGATTGGATTGATCGCTAAAGTAACAAGAGAGGAAGAGACGGAAAGAGACAGATCACAAAAGTAAGAGATATGAAACGGTTTAGAGGTATGTATTTCTTTGCAAGGAAGAGGGGGTGTATCGACGACCACAGACGTCGGGGAGGGGAACGCGCTATAGAGCGCCGATGCAGACGCCGAAGGCCAGATAGGGAACGATTCAAACAGGCATGTAGAGCGAGGACGGTGCGGTCGTAATCGATCAGCAAAGCCATTCTCGAGCTTAACAGCACCGCTAGAAACTACGCCTGTCCGAAACTCGGAATACCCGTAGCTTGAGGTGCAAAGTCCAGCATGGACGGCGCGCCGAAGTGAAGCATGGGACCAGCAGCAGCAGCAGTCATCATGTCGAAGCCATGGAAGGAAGCGGCGTTGTTGGCATGCTGGCGACGCCATGACATGCATTCCGCGACCTTCGTGTCGAGCGACGAGAAAGACGCGTAGGCGCCGATGTAGTTCGGAGGCGAGGAGCCATCCGAAGAGTCGTTCGAGCCGATGCTGCGTGCCGGTGACCACGCTGCGCTGTACTGCGTACTGGGGGTGTCGAGGTTGGGCTCGACAAGGGACTGGGGGGAGTACGAGAGACGAGGGGTGGGGATATCGGCCGCGTCCATAGAGCTCACTTCGCTGCAAAGCTTTGAAGTGTGTGAGGGTGTGTATGAATTGGCAGCGGTGAAATGCTTCTGCATTGATATATTCGTGCCTGCACAAGCAGGTGGCGGTAACACGAGCGGAGGGGGAGGAGCCGCTCGGCCATAATGATTTGCAAGGATGTCCGGAAGGGTCTGCGATCTGCCAAAGCCAACGCGACGCATATTCTCTTGAGGAGTGAACGACGCAGCACTGGACCGAATCTCGGGACTTGCACCGTCGTCCGTGAGTGGAGGGCTGGGAATCTGGTAATGCGATGCCTCCGATGCGACGGGCGAGCCGACATTGATCGTACTTTCGCTGCGTGCTCGTGCGAGCGACCGTCCGCTGAACTCGGATGAGACTGCGCTCTTGCCGACCCAAAGGCGCCATTCGAGAGCTTCTCCGAGCGCGCGTTCGCAGCGGCTGACTTCGCGGGGTGCAAGGCCAGAGAGCTTCGCCCACGCGCGGTTCGAATAGCATCGGTCTTGAAGGAACTTTGAGGCAAGAATCAGCGCCGCCAGGAACGCCCGGCGAGGGCACAAGAGTGGCGACGGAAGAGGCGGGAGTGGGGGCAGAGGCTTCGACGGGCCTTTGCGTTTCTTGAGACCGCCGTCGTTCTCGGTTTGAGCCGTGGAGGTCTGATCTTGGGTTACGGTTTGTACACTGTCGGGGACGATCGTCTCTGTCGACATTGTTTCGGTTGGGCAATCGGAGAGGCTCGAAGACGTTTCTGACTGTAGCGACTCGTCGCCGACCTCGATACGATCCTCGATCACAAAATCGCCCCTGTTCGCTTTGCCCGACTTCTCGAGTTCTGCCAGCTCCGGAATCTTCTTCCGTATAGCTTCGATGTAGCAAAGGGCGCTTTGGAGAACGCTGCAGGTAGTACGAGAGCGACGAAGGACCTCGTGAACGTAAATTCGAATAGGAACGAGTTCCTTCTCTGTCACTACTGTACCGTCCCCTATCTGCTCCCCAAAGAACGCGGTGGCCTGCGCAAGACCCGAATACGACGGGGGTGACGGCTGTGTCGATGGAGAGCATGGTGATGGTAATTGTAATGTAGGCTTGCGAGAAAGCGTTGATCGGCGAGCATTCGAAGTGATCGAAGGGGGATTCGTCGAGTCTGCGAGCGATACCTGCGTCGAGGTACAAAACACAGGCGGCACATATTCTGGCCGCCATATTTCTGTCAAGGACTTTACGGATTGTTCTGCATAAAAACGTATAATTAGATCATGAACGAAGTGCAAACAAATTACTTTGTTGTGGCTCACCGACTAGACTCGCAACGAATGGAGGTTTCGATGAAGTGGGTGGCTTCGCGCCGGGTATCGTCTTCAGCAGAGCAGGTGCACTGGAAGATGCATGCGGGGATGACGAGAACGAGGATGCTGGAGAGATAGAGTACACGGATGAGGCGGGGGTGATTAAATAAGATGCATCGTGCTGGGAAGTTGATCCAACGGCGGAAGATGGAGTGGGCACAGAACGGTGAACATAATTCGGCGTGTTCGAAGCAGACGTGCGCGGCGGCGTATATGGGTGCCAGCGGGCATGTGTCCTCGTCATTCCAGCGCCTCGATGGGACATAGTTTGTTGTAACGTTTGCATATTTGATGTTGGAGAGGGAAGTGGGGATTAAAATATTTGCGAATGGTGATTGTACGAGATCAAAGCATGCGCGAGTAGTTTCAAATTTGTTGAGCTGGGAGGAGAAACAGAAAATCGAGACGTAACAGCAAGTTAGAAGGCCAGCTCTCGCTCCATGCGAGCAACGACGACGGTTGATGGGTTGGGTGATGGGGTCTTGAAAAAGCCAGAGGAAATAGAAAGGAGGGAGTCGTCGTTGCTCGAGGAGTATTTGAGGGCGGGCGGGGCGAAACGGTTTATCTTGAGTGCGATCATCTTGACTCAATATTGAGTCGTCGGACGCTCCGAGTCGAAAGACTTCGGGGTGTCCGGGTGAGTAGGACTCGGCCGCTTTCGCGAGTAGAGCCTACGGTAGAGTCTGTGTTTTCGAGCGGGTGCTAGACGACGAGCTTGACGACGGTGGACGGCGACGATGAGCGGGCAACAAACGGCGGCGGGGACGGCGGGACTGGACGACGAGCGGACTGTCCACGCTGTCTGTTTATCAGTGGGCCTCCTGCGGGAGCATGCCACAACATGCGCAAACACAGGAGTCAGACGTCGCCGTGACTAATCGTGCGAATCCGGGTGACTCCGGCTATGCTTTGGGCCTGTGGCAGTGGCTGGCCCGGCCGCAGCGGCAACGACAACCCGGGCGGTGCGTCCATGTTCAACTGGCGTTCGTCTGCTGTCCACCTTCCAACACCGCGTCAGCACTGGCGAGCAAAGTCTTCTTCACGTTCTGGTCGAACGACGGCGACGACACAACGAAGAAGGAGACAGAAAAGAAAACGATGGTCGAGGCGATGCAATATTTTACTCGAATTCTCTCGAATTCTCTTGTCATAAATAGCATCACGGCCCCGTTCTGAGCCCAAATCGCCCGTGATGGAGCGTGAATATCAGGCAGAGCACCACCAATTCGCCCGGTTCAAGTCTTCATCCTGGCCCAGTCGTGAGCTTCGTGTTTTAGGCGTGCTAAATTGCTAATCCTGACTCGCTCCAGGGCGCACCATAATCGCGTGCCACTTTCAAGCGTTTCTGTAAGGCCGAATCCGAAGAAAAATTACATCCATTATCATTATTCCTTCGGGAGCGCTCGCACCTGAGAAATGCCGAGTTTCTCCATGCCTGTGTGACTCACCAGTGTGTCACCATCCTTGGTAACGGGTTCACTCCATTTTCGTCAAAATCCCTCATTCGCCATTTTTCGCCCGTTTGAGTAATCAAACCAGCGCGCCACGTATTCCAAATCATTTGTTATCCCCCCCAGAAACTGACTGGAAACATTCCTGCAGGCGTTAGTAATTGTTCGACGTGCTAGCCTTGTTTTCCGAAGGTGCGATGCCCTTTCGCCTAGTTTAGGCCGTTTACGCCCAGCTACCGTCCATTGGGTGAAGTCTGCTGCGAACAGCATTGTGTTTGGACCTAGAACGCCGCGCGGAATCTCGCAATTCGAGTGGATGATGACAACGTTTCGAGCCGTCGACATCGCGCAATTATTCCGAAATGGCACCGCCCACACGGTTCCCTTGTTCATAGCGCACGCATCTGGTGAGTCCATTTCATATCTACGCGCACTTGCGTATGTATAATTTGAAATCTTCTTAGAACAATTCAGACAGCGGCCTTAGATTCGCGGAACTGTGAAATTGGGTTGGCAAGACCATCAACCGTGCTTTTGATTTCATCGCAGTTTTACCTCCTCAACAACTCGCGGAACACTCGCTGTACCTGTCATCCTCGATAACAAGAAGATCGGGCACTTTTACGTGGAAGCCTACGGAAATTAAGCACCATTTGATCGTCACTTCGACCAACTGCGCGTACACGCCTATTCCACGTCTTCGTCTTTCGAAGCTCGCGTCAACACACCCTTGTGACGTCTTCATCTTCGTTCCGGTGCCCCTAAGTGGGAAGCTAGGCGTTTGCGATACAGCAGAGGAAACACTTACGACGGCCCTCGAAGACCTTCGATTCCGCATTAGTCCGCACCGATATGCAGTACCAACGGCCTTCCCTTCACTTCAATCTCCTACGGCTCACCTTCGGTGCCCTGTCACCACCAGAAGAAACCTCCGGCGGGAAACCAGCCTCTTTGTCGTTCACATCGCGATAGCAATTTGGTTCCGCCGACGCATAGCAACCTCCTGCATCGCTGCAGGCAGACTCGACCTTCTTCGTTTGGTGGCACAGAGAAGTGGTCGTCTCACCCCTTTTTGGGCCAAGAGGTCGGAATGTCACTGGTCTGATACGTACACCTCTATCGAGGTGTTTCGCCTCCCCCTCTCACCATTATTCCGCGCCTCCCATTATTGACTCGTCGACCGTGTCAAACCACGCGAAAATGCAGTAGCCTGACTCCAGCGCACTGTGAAGGTCGATGGTCATCCGCATCGGAGTCTGACTTTCCGGTAGTGCATTCCGAGCGTCGTCGAGCTAGTGAAGTGCTAGACCATGAGCCGCTACCGTACCAGAGAAGGGAAGCAAGACACGGAAGCTTTGTCACAGGCGATGTGAGTGGTTACTGAAGTCCGGTCTCAACGCTCAATCTTATCACGCCGGAGTGGTGGCATCCAAACCCACACGTATTTCATTTCTTTGCGAGCTATTGCGGTCAAACAGAGCTCTCACATACGCCGAATCTCGACGAGGACGTATGAAGCCATCGTCGTAACGCGTCAGCATCTAGTCGCCGGAGCTCGAACACTTAAGCAGAGGACGTTTGACCGGTCATTCGCGGCGGTATCGTCTTGATCCATTACAAACTCAACAAGTGATTCGGAGACGATTGGTTGATCCTACTTAACCGACACTCGTCCGTGTCATGGACTTCACACCCGAGTCGGGGAAAATCGACATTCGTCATTGACGAGCCACATCGCGAAGTTCTGACTCCTTCTAACGCTCTTCGCCGAAGCTATATGGCGCGATGTGACGATCCGGATTTTCTGATGATGGTTGTCACCTAGTACGCTGTTTTGTGATGATGTTTGCCTTGCTTGCGCTTTATGTGACTGATGCCTTTGATGCTTGGGCTTAGGATCAACGCAAAGAAGCTTCCAAGTCGATAGGAGATGAATCCCCGAATAACCATGGAAGACGAGGCGTTAATCAACTTAGTCGAATCACTTCAAGTGTGCGGTTGAAGATGGGACCAACACGAATGTGGATGATCGGTATTTATCAATTGTGCGTTGTGTATTGATCCTACGGGACGCCCGCTGGAAGTCTTCTGTGAAAAGAGCCTCAAAGGTGAGACATTACCTGATTTCTTTAGCTGCGTCTGTAATTTATGTCTTATCCTGGTAGACTTCAAAGGCAAAGATCTCATAGAGCTATCGCACCGCTGTGCTTCACTCACCTCGTCAGAAGAGAAGTACGTGCGCGTGTCACACATAATTGTCTCGAAGGCATTTACTTACATCACTGACCAATCGCTCTCGATGACTCATATAGCTCATGCTGTACGTAGCCGGAAATCGCCAGCCATACAGAGACGCAGCCTTCATCAAACAGAGGCTCTTCGTTCGTCTACGAACAACTTCGGTCTTCAAATAAAGATTTCTTTTTCGTTGGGTGCGACCTTTGCACTCGTGATCTACGACTACAGATGGTAAACCGGTGATGAGGTTATGATTGTAAGGTAAAATCTTACAACCGCGTTCTTCTGAATTGAACCGAGCTCAATTTATTTAGGCCTAAAGTTTCGAAGTCCATAAATAAAATGACTGGTATGCCGTACCGCTTCAATATCAAGTCTACGCTTCTCATCTGATACATGCGCTGTACTACTTCAGCGAAGGGCGATGTCTAGATCATCACTTGCAGCGGGTATTCATTTGCGAAGAGCAGATAGATGTTCGTCCGATGCGACAACGCGACAACGACCCATGCCGATCGAAGACCCGTTCGGTCTCTGCCACGGCGACGATCTTCTGACCCATTGCCCCTTAGCCTCAAGGTTTGCGTTGGCCGATGATACATTGTGTACGTCTATGGTGCTCAATATCAAAGCTCTCAGTTCCCTACACTCACCCGCCTCGTCCGAAGATCCGATGCTCCTGCTCGTCATGAAAACGGGTATTGCCACAGGCGCTGCGGCGCATCGACCTTGTACTAGTTGGCATTCGGACATCGACGAGAGCATCAAATCTGGGTTTCGGCTTCAGCTCGACCACCGTAGCTTGGAAGATGGTTGGCTCGTCCGATCGCCTTTGGCACGTTCGCAAACATGCTCTCAACGAATCGCTCTGAAAACTTTTTCCGAGGACACTGGCTGCCGCATGGCCTATCTCAATACAGGGATGCAAATTTACGACACCTTCGCAGTTCTCAGCGCGATCGAGTATAGCTGTCCGTCGCCGACAGGAGAAGGTGAGGCGTCGATCATATGCTCTCGAGCCTGAGGATTGGTGAGAAACACAGCCTCGAACGCTCTCCTCTGTACACCACTTATTTAGAGCTTTGGTCTCAGAACCCAAACCGAATTTCCCCAACATCGATGCAGAAGGCAGGGCGAAGAGAGGAAAGTGCGCCACGCATGTGCGAAAGTCCTGGCAGCGTCTTATTCAGTGCCCAACTAATCGAAGGTGTGTTCAATCTGACACTGGGGCTTCGCATGGGGGATTGTCTGGGATACTCTCACGGACAAAATGCATCGCGAAGGTTTTGGGTGCTGAAGTCGTCCTGGACGTTTGGCGTCGAGCATGATTGGACTCTGATACGAAGGATCGTACGACTCGGGATCGGTTATGAACGGGCGAAATATCGGTGAGGTCCTCTTGCCCAGTCTCAAGCGTTCCTCGGGGACTGGCGCTGCAGGCACGCTGGAACGGCGTTGTTCCTTGGAAATGCCTTTTCTTTTTCTTTGGGACTGAGGAACATTGAGCTCTTAGCCCCTAGAACACGTCAGCGCAGATCTGAGTTTTTTTTCAGGCTTCTTTGTTCACGTCACTTGGGGTTTCTCACCCCCGATCCAATGGTTCGTCGCCAAAGTATAGCACGAGAGACAATACCAAGAGCAATCATGTGCTTGCTAATGCACGAACCGTACTTGACTTCGAGCTTCGATCCAACGACGTCGCGTATCCGAGAAGATAATTGGGTCTCTCATATCTCAATATGAAAAGATGGTGGTTGGCAAAGTTGCGGGACTCCTTTTCGCGAGTTCCCGATGCTAGCTAGTATTCCGCACGCCCAAGGGGCCGGTGGGACAATACGTGGAGCAACGTTGCCGACGACACCAGGAATCCCTTGGTCACGCGATGGAACGAATATTTTGGACCCGAGTTCCTGCGCCAATGTGTCTTCGGACGCGTTGTTGTGGTCCCGGAACATAATTGCAACACGACAATATCATAAATATGATATCTCTCTCGCTCTCTCCGAAGGGGATTTTTGTTATGACAGCAGCTTCAACCACCACAAACAATGTTTACGGTGTTCCCCATGCAGCTGAGACTCAGCTCTGAGCGTGCGCCGTCCATCAAGCGGCAGCGGCAGGGACAACGCCGTCGAGGACTGCATTCGGTGGCAAGCTTCCTTTGGGCTGTTGCCTAATAATCGGAAATCCACATTGAGACAATCACAGTGAACACCTGACGCGCCGAGCATAGCTATCAAACCGAAGCAAAGAAAAACGTTGTGCGTCCCAGCTCTCTGTATATACTCTTTCGCTGTTAGCCTAATGAAAGACTCCCTTTGTAACACGTGCTTCGCCTTTCCTCTCTTTCCCTCCCCCATCAGATCTCACGCATACAATGCCGAAGCTGCCCCTCCTGAACGATCGCAGTGTTTGTTTGTTTCCGCTGTCGTAAGAAGGCGTCTTTCTGTCACGTTTTCCAATTAGCTTGGGCTTCCGGCGTATAAATGGGGGCGTCTCAAATTTCTTAGCACCAACGGCTCCCCCTCCCCCTACGTGTATTGCCCCCCTCCACAATCCCTCTATTTTTTCTTCGCGATGTGTCGGAGAACTGCGTACGTATCCACGTTTAGCCTTTTGTCTTTATGCTGACTCTCCATTTCATCGACTACAGAAAGGGGAGACGTTTTCAACATTGTGGTGTAAGGCCCGAGTCATATTCATCGCGCACGAATTGCCCTTTGCTAATTTCCCTCCCCCTCGACAGCACTTCCTCCGGCTGCAGGTCACAGCGGTGGTCGATTGCAAGAGCACGCACTGTGAACAAAGCATTTGGCATCCCAAAGGATGTTCGAGTAGATCCTGTACAAAGGTACGCATCCTGTTCCATTCTCCCTTATGTTCCGACTCTTCCGGAATAGGCGGACGTTTTCTCGAGCTTGAGTTTATTTCTGACGCCGGTGTCGCTTTATTTTTATTCAGAACTATGGCCCAGATATTGAGCAAGACGTCCAAATCGTCGAAGGCCTATGTTGGCCATGCACCTACGCACAACAACAGACTTCAACATCCATCGTTGCATAACTCGCATTTTTCTTGGCGCTATTCGCTATTGCTATCACAAAAGGAGGTGCTGGACATACAGGATTCTGATCTCATATATTACCCAAATGTATTAATCACATCTTATTGTACGATCTGTATAATTAGGAAGTTCCGAAAAGTAGTCGCAACTCGCTCAAATCCGCCGAGGCAGCCTGCGCTAGGCAATTGGCGAGGGGGCGAGGATAATGCAGAGCATTTTGCTTTCTACACCCTGTGCGTGGCGAAATACGAGCGATGCCTCGTCGGCCGACGTGTACGTATCTATCTTCCAAAGCCACAAGGGCCTCTTCGACGGGATGCCGTAGAAAACCTAACCTGATAGACAGCGACCGAATCTCAGATCGGGGAGTTACACAACGAGAATGGAGGCGACGTCATTGCCTTGACAATACACATCCGAGCTGTGCCAAACCGCTCAATTTATCGGTGAGTTACTGGTCGTGCAGTCAAGTCAATTGATTAACCGCTTCAAGGGTACTCGTGTCTTGTACATCAGCAAGATGCGGAATTCGAAACAACGCGTCCAATAGAACCATAGATTTATCCAAGGTTTCATGCGGCGTATGTGGCTGTCGTAGTCGAATAGAATAGACGGTCGTCACTCGAAGGCGTCGATAACTCGGGCAGGGCGTAGGACGTCCGTATGGCCTTGCTAATCGGACAGCGAACACTTTGACTTCGAGTTGCAGCGAAGATAGGTTGTTCTCTTCGCCATCGCAAGCAATGCGGAGATTCGAGCGAGTGTTTGGACGCAGCATTTGTAATTGCTCGCGAGCGGAAAGATGGAACAAGTGAAGCCACCCTTTAAAGAGAGAACGAGGTCGAATGCTTGATTGCATGTCACGGAGAGCGATCAGGTGCCTCCCCCGTTGTACCGCACTTCGCGCAGGAAGGTAACGTCGTGTTGATGTCGTGGGCAGATAGGCAGACCGTTCGCTGCGCCCACCCAATCCAGGCTCGTGGCGGTTTCGTTATCTCTGGGCGTATAAGCTTTCGGGATGTAGGCGACAGATTCCAGATGCTGGGAAATGTAGTGCGCGTGAGCGGACAAGGGCGGGCGACCGGGGAAGGGTTCAGAATAGCTCGCGACAGTAGGATGTATTGGGAGAGGTGCGTGTTGGGTGATAGGCCTTTGCCAGAGATTTTGTTATCCAACTTCCAAGCAACCTTCGCAAAATTCCGAAGTACCTCAGACGGATTACCTCTCGCGGCCAAGGCACGGGCGGAAGTTCAGAGTGACCGCGTTCTTCACAATGTGCTACACGAACCCAGATGCCTTCATCTTCTGCTCCAGGGAGGAACGAGCAAACCCCTGCTTTCGATAGCTGATTCCAACCACGTATTCGAAATAAGGCGACCTTGCCGGACAAGAGAATTCTTCCATGTCTCTGCCATAGACCTTCCGGTGACCTATTACGCACCTCTGCAGAGACTTTGAGTGCTTGACCTGAGCGGTGCTCATGGATAGTCGCGAGCAACTGCACAATCTGTGTTCAAGCCCATAGAAGATCATCCATTTCGATGATGACAGAGATATGCACCGAAAAAACATCCGCTGAAGATAAGACATTGTCGTCTCACGAAAACCTGGAGCTCGTCGGACGCGTTAGGAAAGTGATATATCATCCACTTGATTGGACAGAGTTCGTGTTGGGAGGAAGAGACCCTAAGGATGCTATCGATTGGCCTGATGTATAGTCAGCATGGAACATCAACAGCTCAACGCCTTGACATGATCGTACTTGATCACGTATAAGTCAAACCTAGCTCGAACTGCTTGTATATGGTATAAGAGAAGGATCAAAACAAAATGGAAGAACTGACGAAGTATAATGTCCTCTTCTTCCGCGATATAGAAGGCAAAATATGCTCTGTCGAAGACACTGTATTGTCAGAACTGCGTGCACAGCACAGAATCGGTGCCTTTGGATAGACAAGATGAAAACCTACCTTTCGACTCTTAATGAAGCAGCTTTTCGCCCGTACTCGATAAACTCTAGGTAGACGTGAGCTGTGAGACACTGGGCGATGAATGCGCCGAACGGTCGTCTGCGAAATGAGAAAGCAAGTAGACCCAGAGTTGCCGTGAGGGATTTACCATGCCGTTGCGCACCGCGAAATAGTTCCTACGATTTCAGCTGGCACACCCACAGGCGTACACAAGAATAGCGCTTATCATGATTGAAATGAACCGAATACTCGGTCAACGCTTTCGTTGTACTGAGCTCTTTCGGAGTTGTTTGTGGCCGTTCTGTAGGAGGAATTCACTTACTCGATATGCTGACTACTGCGTGATACCGTGTAGTGCTGGATTGTGACGAGACACATGATTAGAGCTTTTTTGTCCACGGAACGGCGATGAAGATGTCGAACCCAAGCCAAGCGGTAAGATGTGGAAGAAATCAAGACGTGAATTCTGGAAAGAATTTGCATCAACGTACCAATGAATTGACCCGTCAAATGTCACTTGCGTCTAATCAAGCATCATCTGTCCATTCAAGGCAACCGTTCCACGTCCAAACGTTGACGGCGTAACTCCTCGCATAGGTTTCCATGCTCGTCAAGTCCATCTCGTCGAACGTTCCGAGCAAATCTTCATGCTGTTGAACCTTGAATCTTCGCGAGTCACTCGACATCGAAAACTTAGGAAAGACCACCAGTGGAACCCGAGCATATTCACAAACTTTCGAAGCCATGATGGTGGATAGTGACAGAAGGACAAGCCACAGCCACGGACGTGTCGCGCTCGTCAATCATTGCAGGTTCGAACAAGCATCTTTCTTTAAAATTTCGCTTGAAAACAAGTAGCTAGAATGACAAGAGGGAATCATATAACACGCGTTCCAAGCATTGTGCAAAGAGGGTCATAACGAACGTCTCCTACACGACTCGAAACCACTCCGGCTCAGCATCTGTCTGCAGAACCTTCTTCAACCGCGCGATTTCGTCATTCCGAGGCAGAATCCTAGTCTCCCATGATTTATTAGATGCTATCCCGAATACCAAGCCATTGAGGGGGTGACCAGGGATTTTCTCGATTTTAATGTCGCGTCGGACGCCCATGTATAGTGGCCTCGACGATTTCGCGGCACTTCTACACGCACACCAGAAGTAATACTGTGTATTGGCTGCATTTTGCTTTTCGTCCCCCCAGGCTTCACGCGCGGCGGCGTCGATTGCTTGCGCAGAAACTGGGAAACCGTACTGCATGTTGCCCTTCTCGTCTTTTGGTGGTTCGGGTGCCAGAAACCATTCGCGACCATGGCGATCCCGAAATGAGGTTGAAGACACTAAAGGAATGGCGATTGGGAAGGAAAGGTTCTTTCGAGGAGAAAGGGAGAGAGGGGAGAACTTACTGTAGATGTGATGATGGTGGTTGTGTCAGGACGTCACGGCGTGCGTGGCCACGACGCGTCGTGTCGCGGGTTGAAATGTTGTCGTCTAGGGTTGCCCAGAACCCCAAGGTTCAAATCGCGTTTTGCGATTTCGCGCCGGCAATTCCGGGCAGTTTGGGCGGCCGGCACAGATGATTTGGCC